>SNQJ01S0243978.1:0-10884 GCA_010110895.2 Picea sitchensis
AGAGTGTGTCACCTTTGTGACACTAAGAAGGTTGAAAATGAAAATCACTTTCTCTTAGATTGTCCAGCCTATACCCATATTAGATCTCATTTTCAAAATATTGATCACACTACCAACCTTCCTAACCTCTTAACTCAACAAAAATATGGTGATCTTGGAAAACTTCTCTTAATGCTTTTCGAGCACAAAAACAAAATTCTAAAGAATCACAAGTAATCACTTACCCTCTTAAGGTCCGATAGACCAATTAGGTCTTAGTGGATGTTAATCATCATCATAATCATATAAAAAATATATATTATATATGTTTTATATCTATATAAAATATATATTATATATATGTGTGTGAAATTTGTTTTAGATATTTATGAAAAAAATATTTTTTAAAGGTGTTTTAATTTAGTTTTGTTAAATATGTTTTATTTTAGGATTTTTTTTTTAATATTTTATTGAATTTTGGTTATTGTTTTGAGCTTTTTTAGTTTTTTTCTTTCTATTTTTTTTTTGTTTATTAAGTTTGAAGGCATTTTTTGTTTTAAATTATTGTTTTCCTGTCAAATTTTATATTTTTTTCATTTCTTTTTAGTTTTTCTTTCGTTTTCACCATTTTGTTAAGTTTTGTTGTTTTTTTTTTAAATTTGGATTTTGAATATATGTTTTTAAATGTGTTTTTGTCTTCATTCAAAAATATATATTTGTGAAGATTTTCTCTTTTCTCTTTATTTATTTTTTAATGTAAATTTAAGAAAAAAAGAAGAAGTTAGTAAATAAATTTTCAAGTGACCATTTAGGATCCAATTTATGATTTTTTGTTTGTGTAGGGATTTGTTGTCAAGGCCACAGTTTGACTTAGGTCGTAGTTAGCTGTAATTTTAATGTTTAGAAAAAACATTTTGCTTTAGGTAGCGTCATGTTTTTATTTAGGTGTTGATTTTAAGGTTTTTCTAAGCAACTATTTTATGTTTTAAGGCGATGCTTGAAAAAAGTTTTAATTTTGACCCGGTTAGAAAAATTGGTGCTATCGGTAGCACCATGTTTTGATTTGGGGGTTGATTTTAGAGTTTTTTTGAGCAACCATTTTATCCTTTAAGCCCATGCTTGAAAAAATTTGTAATTTTAGCCCGATTACAAAAAATGGTGCTATCGGTAGCACCACTTTTTGATTTAGGGGTTGATTTTAAAGTTTGTTTGAGAATCCATTTGATCATTTAAGCCCATGCTTGAAAAAAGTTGTAATTTTGACTTAGTTACAAAAAATGGTGCTACTAGTAGCACCACTTTTTTATTTGGGGGTTGATTTTCATGTTTTTTATGCAAAACTATGGGTTTTAAGGGATAAAGTTCTCGTTTTGAGGTCACAGTTCTCATTAAGTTGGTAACTATGTTTTTCATACAAAATGAACCTTATATTCCTAAGGAGATCATATCAATGGAAGATAACAAAATTTTGAAGGGCTTGACTCCTCTAGAAAGTTCATTATCATCAAATGATGTAGGCAACAAAAAGGAACATAAAGAAGAGTCGAAAAGGAAAGTGGGTGAAACCATTTCCTTAAACATTGGGACATCTGATTGTCCAAAGAATGTTAAGATAGGTTCTCAATGTTCAGATGAAGAAAAATTGAAGTTCACTGAGTTACTTTGTGAATTTCAAGATGTTTTTGCTTGGTCTTATGAGGATCTTTGTGGTTTTGATCCTACTCTTATACATCATGATATTCCTATCAAGGAGGGAATAAAACCGGTTAGGAAAAAATAAAGACCCATTAACCCTGCATTGGAAGCAACTATTCGAAAGGAGTTGGAAAAACTCTTGAAGGTTGGGATAATTTTCCTTGTTAAGTATTCTGAGTGGGTTTCCAATTTAATTTTCGTTCGGAAGACGACTGGTCAGATCCGATTATGTGTTTATTTTCGTGCATTAAATAGGGCTAGTATAAAAGACCATTTTCCTCTCCCTAATATGGAAATGATTTTGCAGCAAGTTGCAGGATCACAGATGATGTCCTTACTTGATGGGTTTTCTGGTTATAATCAGATCAAGATAAAAAAGACAGATAAATATAAAACCACTTGTATTACACATTGGGGCACTTTCTCTTATGAACGTATGTCTTTTGGCTTATCTAATGGAGGTGCCACTTTCCAAAGAGCTATGCAAATAGTTTTTGACGATTTGATCGACAAAATTATTCATATTTATATTGATGACCTAATTGTGTATTCAAAAAACCGATCAGACCATTTTGGTCATGTTAAAAAGGTTCTCATGCGATGCAGGAAATTTGGCATTTCTTTAAATCCTTTTAAGTCTATTTTCAGCATTACCAAGGAAAATCTCCTTGGACACATTCTCTTTGATTCAAGAATAACCATAGATCCCGAAAGGATCGTTGCTATCCTAAATATTCATGCTCCTACTTCCAAGAAGGAGGTTCAAGCCTTTATGGGTGTTATCAACTTTGTCCGTAGGTTTGTTCCTGATTTTCCTTTAATGGTAAAGCCAATTCACAATCTACTTAAGCAAGATCATTCCTTTTCTTGGGCTGATGATGTTTAAAATACTTTTGTAAGGATCAAGAAGGGAATCAGTTCCGCGTCGGTTTTGGCGAAGCTGAATTTTGAGAAAGAATTTGTTATATATACTAATGTCACAAAGGAAGAAGTTTTTGATATCCTTGTTACACATTATTTTAGTCACCCCTATGACCGTTAATGATTTAAACCTATCCTTTATCTTTAGAAGGATCAATGTCCTTAATCCTTGAAGAAGAATGAAGATACTTTTTCCCAAAGAGATGAAATTATACTTTTCCTTTGTCAAAAACCTTAGAAAAAGGGATCGTCACACCTTGATTAATGTTAAGGGTGTGATTATATAGGATCATCATAGGTTTCACCAAAGTGGTCTGTGACGTCATCACAGTTTTCTCAGTGTTAGGGCTGTGACGATTTCTGTACGAAGGAAAAAGAGCAATTTCTCTAAAGTTCTAGAATAGAAGCTTTGAGGGTGAGTTGGCCTCTGATCGGTTTGGATCTGAGTCGCATCCATGATTTCATGGGATCGTCCTAACCTCCTCACCCTATCCTTTTCATCTTATAAAAGGAGAGGAGTTCTCATGGGGAAATTTGGTTGGCTATATTGGAAAAGTTGGAAAGTTCTTGAGTTTTGTAGCTTGGAGTTTTTGGAGATTGTATGTTGGATTTGAGCTTTTCTTTGTCAAGATTGATTGTTGATCTCAAAATCCATGGATTAGAAGTGTGTGGGAAGCAAGGAACTATTGGAAGGGACATTACAACATCAAGGCATTGGTTGTATTCTCCTTTTCATATCTTTAATACTGTGATATATTTCTTTCCCATAAAATTGGTCTTATTTATTGTATGACTCCTTGATCACATACATAGGTTTTGTTGAGTATATGTTGTTGCTTTCACTTTTTTGGTTTGTGTCTTTTTACAAGTTCAACATCCCATAAGCCTTGGAATGGAGCGAGGATGACACTAGCGAGGACAAACGACGTTTAAAAGATATGTCATTTATCTCTTGTTAGTTAGTATGCTTGATAATTAAAACTTAGGGAAAGTTTTATATTCTATCTTGTTTTGTTCTAGTGTTAGGGGGAAACTAGGGAGATATGTTTGTGTCTGCACTTACCAATTAATCCGATAACAAAATTGGCGACCATACTGGGGAACATGTTGTTTTCCTAGTTTGTCTTTCTTTCTTGCTCTAATTGTTTGGGTTATGTTTTCTAAGTCACTAGGAGATCCAGATTGACTCTCTGACTGTTTAATTTCACTGGAAAACCCTCATGCTTTTTATTTTTTCCATTTTTCCTTGGATCGTCGCACCCTTCTTTGTGATACAATGCGACGATCTAGGATAGAAACACCCTACATTTTGACATAGTGCGACGTCGTCGCACTGTATTTGTTCTCTAGCCTACGACGATCAAGGATCGTCGCACTGTGTTGGTTGATAGGCCGTGGTGATTTTGTGAAATTTTTTAGTTTTTTATGGTTTTCCCTACCCAGATCTTAGATATTGTTTTGGGGTGAATTTTTGGGTTTGATTGTGATCTGATTACAGTCTGTTTGACAACTTTGAATCTTCTTTTAGGTATCTTTGAAACCAAAAAATGTATTTCTTGCTTTGCATTAGATTGGGGGTATCCTTGCATTTGAAGTAGCGAAATTGCATGTTTTTTGGCATTTTTGGTTTTTGGCTCATTTCTTGAAGATCTTGGTATTTATGAGTTTAATAAAATCTTGGGACATTGTGCATCTGGGAATGATAAACGTTTTCTCATTCTCGTAATATAGCTTTCGTCAAAGTGAAATATTTTCATTCTCACTTCTTTTCATTGTTTAGAGTCGGTCAAAACATCATTTAGTCCACGCCATTTTTCCTCTTGAGTAAACAACAGCCTTAAAATAAATCGCTTATAAAAATTGATTAGACATTTTTATATTTTCTGGTACCAAACCTACATTAGCTTAGGGTGTAGGGCTTTGGAATAGGTGTGAAAGATAACTTTCCAAAGCTGTAAACAAGCATAGTATCTTGTGATAGGGAAAGTTCAAATGCTACATTTTGTCCTGGGAAGCCCTTCAAAAACAAGGGTCAATCACGAGGTCGCATTAGGACCGACAGAGTTACTCACCCTGCTTTGTTGGTCTTAGTGTAGATATTGTGCATATTATTGGGGGTCACTTGAGAAGAAAATGATGTGGGGACCTTCTCGAGTTGATTTCAGGCTTAGATACCCTGCCTTTGCGCATGGATCAGACTATCGACTATTTTCGCAGACATCATTGTCGTAATTGGTAACCTTAGTAGCCTATCTCTTGAGGGTCTTTACATAAGGTGACTGTGGAGGGGCAAGTCTTCACGGTACCTGGAATCGACATTGGCCAAACTCACTCGGGCTCCTTGGAGGGTATACCCACGATTATTTGTGGGAGCTTGCACCAGGGTGTAAGTCCGTTAAGCAGGTCGTCAACGTAACTTTTCCACCCACTCTATCTCATCCCCTTCTTACGTTGTTCCCATGATGTTGGATTTCATCACCAACTAGTGTGTTCATTGTGAGAAGGTTTTGTTTGTTTTCTTGCTTCCTGGATTTTTAGCGTGTGTTGTTTATTTTTCCTAGAAAAATATAGGTTGTATCTATTTTGAATGGCGTCAGTTCCCGAAACTACCAACGAAGCAACCCCTGCTCTGGGGGAACCTTTTGTTTTTCCTTCTTACGAAAATGTTGGTCCTCCTTACATCACTACTTTGAGCCTTCCAGGTCTCAAAATTGGATTGTTGGTATGGTTGTTTTCCACTCCGGTAATCCTAAATGCAACAAGTTCTTCGGTTGTAAGCACTTCCCCCCAAGAACATCAACCTCACGTTGATCCTTCACCTTCTTCATCAGTAAGATCTCCTTCGCCTTCTTCACTTTCAAGGTCTTCTTCCGTTTCATATTCTTCGTTGAGTGAAAGCTCTGAAGCTAGTAACCTAGTGGATAAGAAGAAGAAGAAAAGGAAGATTAAGAAGAAGAAAAATAAGCAAGGGTCCAAACTTCCAACCACTACCAAACATGTTGGAAAACCACCAGTTAATAATAATCATGTTGGGAGTGTTGATGATGCCAAGATCACCCAAACAACCCGTAATCCCAAGTACCCTTGCAGGATTTGTAAGGGTAGCCATCTTCTTAAGTATTGTCCTGGTCTATCCAAGGTTATAGAAGCATGGTCTACATGCCCTCATCAACCCATGTCGTCAGCCTCTGAACAATATGTTGATGATCTCTTGTCAACTAGTCAAGATACCATTGGGAAGAAGAAACATAGATTCAAGTTCCCGTGTATGTTATGTGGAGGGAGTCATCAAACTCACCTTTGCCCTCATATGGAGGAAACCTTGAAATTACTGGAAGACATGATTGTTTAACAGCCTCAACTTTCGGCTGCTTACCACAGGGCTTCTCTTAACCCACCTGTAGTTGATGGAATGATCAATATAGTCCCTTCGTTGGCCAGTCCAATTGATCAGGTAGTCAATCTGGTCACATCCTTAGTTGAACCAGTTGACAAAGTGGTCGATCCGATACCATCCTTGGTCGATCCCACTCTCCAGTTAGAGAGTGAAACCCAAGCGGTCGATTTATTTCCATCCGTCGACCCCATTCTCCCCTTGGAGAATGCCACCCAAGTGGTCACTCTGATCTCGTCATTGGTCTATCATGCTCTCTCACTAGAGATTAAACACGATACTACCCATGTTTTTCTCATTGATACAGAATCTACCGTGCTAGGGGGGCATTCCTCCTTCTCCCATGGAACCTCCTCCAAGTAATGAGGCCATCCTTTTTTATTGGGGTGCGCTAACTGGACCTCGTCTTCCCTCTAACATTCCTTTCAATATTATAGTACAGGTTTGTGGTTGAGATGTTCCTCAGACACTGATAGACTAAGGTTCGTCCATTAGTATTTTGTCCTCTATTGCTTGGAAAGATTTGGGTTATCCTTAGCTTGTTCCAGTTACGCAAAATCTGTTAGCTTTTAACAGAAGAACCATTTAACCTTTAGGGACCCTTCCTCAGTTTCCTGTAACTTTGGGAGGGAAAACTATATTTATCGATGTCATGGTATTCCAAGATCCCTTGGATTTTGATTTACTCCTTGGGCGAGATTATGTCTATTCCATGAAAGCTATTGATTCCACTCATTTTCGTGTGATATCTTTCCCGCATGATGGATGAGTGGTGACTATTGATCAACTTTCATTTGTTGGTCCTGACTTGACCGTCAACTCAATGACTTCCCTGAATGGTTCATATATGCAGTCGGTATCACCCTTGCCACAGACAATTATGTGGCGTTGTCTCCCATGCCTTCAACTGTCAATGAAAATGAGCCTCTCACTATAAGCTCAATCTCTTATGACTTGGATCCGGTCATTGACATGGTGATCTCTTCGGTAGGTCTATTGGGGCCTGACCTCCTTACCCATATCATGGTCCTCAACATGTGTTCCTTCCAAAGTGTGTTTCTTCCATCTTGTGAAGATCTCTTGGAAGCCATGACTGAGTTTTATCCCATGACATGGCTTCCTTCCAGAGAATTATCCTCTTGGAAGCCATGATCAAGAGAAGAGTCTTTGAGCATGGTTTTCTAATTTCAAGCTCGTTAAAAAATGAAACCAACTATGAGGATAGTTTTTCTTCTCTGTGGAAACCTCGTTAAAAAATGAAACAAATATTACGAGCATAGTTCTTCTCCTATGTCAATCTCGTTAAAAAATAAAATAGCTCGTCTCGATCATAGTTCATGTTCCTGTGTCAAGCTCGTTAAAAAATGAAATAGCTTTTCCCCCCTTCTTCTGTTGAGTCAAGTACTCCATTACGTATATTATTTGAAGCTTCCATTCCTCCTCCTGTGATTTTCGATGAAATGAAGCTTAGGGGTCAATTCTTATAGCCTCTGGACTTCATGCTGAAGTTAAGCCTATAGCTTCTTAAGTTGGGGGCTAAGTACCAACCATCCCTGGATTCTAAGCTGGGAAGTCGCAAGCATAGTTTTCTATGGTTCAAGCTTGTGTAAAAATGAAACCACCTACCTCAAGCATAATTTCCTATGGTTCAAGCTTGTGTAAAAATGAAACCAGGTCCAAGCATAGCTTTGTTTAGTTGTAATCTTGCGAAAAAATAAAATCTATCCCAAGCATAGTTTTGTTTTGTTTTAAGCTTGCGTAAAAATGAAAACAATCCCAAGCTCAGTGTTTGTTCTTTCTCGTGCTCATAAATCAATGAGAATGTAACTGAGTAAACGTTTATCACTTTTTCGGACTCGTAAAGGTTATACGAAAAAGGACTTGATGCAGTTCCCTTTAAGCTCTTTCCAGGCTCCCTAAACACGAAAAGATAACCAAGCGACCTTGTTCTTTTCACGCTCGTAAAAGTATTTGAAGAAAACATTTGATGAGAGGTAAGTTATATATTTTTTGATCTCGTCAGACTATCTTTCGAAAAAGGACATTTTGGAGTTTTCTTTAAGTGTTTTTCAGACTCTCTAAACATGAAAAACCCCTAAGTTTATTTTCATTGGACTCGTAAAACAAACATCGAAAGGCCCATATGGGACCAAACCACTCCTTCCTAGGGTTCGTTAAACATACTTTGAGGGACTTATACGAAGAATGAGCTTACAGTTCAAGAATATGTTGTCCTCCTCAAGCTTGTGTAAAAATAAAGAGGTACTCGCTAGAAATGGTGTGGGGGAAATTGGGAAATAAATGTATCTAAACATGTAATCTATGGGAGAGTGTCTTTTGAACATGACACCCTTTCACTCGCTTTGTGTCTAGGTTGGAAAATCCACTTATCTCTTGATCATACTCCTTTATAAGATTAAAAATTGGTCTGTGATCCCTGTTGTTGATTCAGTGTTGCCAAGACAATTGTTGTGTCGTCAATATGTTCAAAGAGAAGTTCAACCTGGAAATCCTTCTATTGTGTCAGCCATTTCTGTAGTCCTTAAGCCTTCTATTGTGTCAGCCATCCTTGATTCATTCCCGAATCACTTGTTACTTTGATATACTTCAAATATTTATACCCATTTCTTATCATTGATGGAGGATACACTAAGGCCTTCATGCGACGAGTCTTTTCCTGTCGACTTCAACTCGTTATCTAGGAATTAGACTTAGAAACTAATTGGTACCATGTAACTTGCATGCCTCAATGGCAGGTTTCCTCGCTTTCGATAGTGGGTTTTCATTATTGACCCTTGATCGGGAGATGTTGCCAAGTGTTCGACTTCATCTCATTAATTCACATTTTTTGGATTGTACTAGAGTACCTTGGGGGTCATTGACATTAATGGTGATTTCCCTCGCACTTCTTAACGGTATTCATTAATGACCGGTAATCAAGTCATTTCTACCATGTTCGACTTCAGTACATGTATTCACATGGCTAGATTCGTACTATAGGGTGGTGGAAATGAATACCTTGGATCTTTTCTAATAGATTCATATTTCATTGGAGTATATTTATATTGTACTGTTGCATAGATCCACAGTGTATTTTTGGTGGCTATGTTCATATTTGAGTCATAATGGCATGGATCCACAGTGTATGTTTGGTGGCCATGACCTATATTACTTGACATGGATCTTTGCATGTCGGCATTTATACTTTGATTTATTTGTATTCTGAGTATGGGAATGCCTACCTCAGTGATGATATATTATTGTATTGTATTTCCTTGTTTGTTGGCAGGTTTCCGACCAACGTGTTCCTTGTTCCCAACACACAATCAACAAAGTATTTCAGCTATCACTTTGTTCTAACTTCATACTTTGGGGGGCTCACTGTTGCACATTATTTTCTTCACCCCTATGATCGTTAATGATGTAAACCTATCCTTTTTCTTTAGAAGGATCAATGGCCTTAATCCTTGAAGAATAATGAAGATACTTTTTCCCAAAGAGATGAAATTATACTTTTCCTTTGTCAAAAACCTTAGAAAAATGGATCGTCGCACCTTGCTTAATGTTAAGGGTGCGACAATATAGGATCGTCGCAGGTTGCACCATAGTGGCCTGCAATGTCGTCGTATTTTTCTCAGTGTTAGGGGTGCGACGATTTTCATACGAAGGAAAAAGAGGAATTTATCGAAAATTCTAGAATAGAATCTTCGAGGGTGAGTTGGCCTCTGATCGGTTTGGATCTGAGTCGCATCCCTGATCTCATGGGATCATCCTAACCTCCTCACCCTATCATTTTAATCTTATAAAAGGAGAGGAGTTCTCATGAGGAAAGTTGGTTGGATAGATTGGAAAAGTTGGAAAGTTATTGAGTTTTGTAGCTTGGAGTTTTTTGGAGCTTGTATGTTGGCTTTGAGCTTTGCTTTATCAAGATAGATTATTGATCTCAGAATCTGTGGAGCAAAAGTGTGTGGGAACAAGGAACTATTGGAAGGGACCTTACAAAATCAAGGCATTGGTTGTATTCTCCTTTTCATATCTTTAATACAGTGATATATTTATTTCCCATAAAATTGGTCTTATTTTATTGTATGACTCCTTGATCACATACATAGGTTTTGTTGAGTATACGTTGTTTCTTTCACTTCGTTGGATTGTGTATTTTTACAGGTTCAGCATCCCATAAGCCTTGGAACGGAGCGAGGATGACACTAGAAAGGACAAACGACGTTCAAAAGGTATGCCATTTATCTCTTGTTAGTTAGTATGCTTGATAATTAAAACTTAGGGAAAGTTTTGTATTTTGTCTTGTTTTGTTCTAGTTTCGAGGTGAAACTAGGGATATTTGTTTGTGTCCGCACTTACCGATTAATCTGATAACAAAATTGGTGACTCTGGACTTCATGTTGAAGTTAAGCCTCTAGATTCTTAAGTTGGGGGCTAAGTACCAACCATCCCTGGATTCTAAGTTGGGAAGTCGCAAGAATAGTTTTCTATGGTTCAAGCTTGTGTAAAAATGAAACCACCTACCTCAAGCATAATTTCCTCTAGTTTAAGATTATGTAAAAAGGAAACCAGGTCCAAGCATAGTTTTGTTTATTTTTAAGCTTGCGAAAAAATGAAATCTATTCCAAGCATAGTTTTGTTTTGTTTTAAGCTTGCGTAAAAATGAAAACAATCATGAGCTCAGTCTTTGTTCTTTCTTGTGCTTGTAAATCAATGAGAATGTAACCAAGTAAAATTTTATCACTTTTTCAAACTCGTAAAGGTTATACAAAAAAGGACTTGATGGAGTTCCCTTTAAGCTCTTTCCAGGCTCCCTAAACACGAAAAGATAGCCAAGCGACCTTGTTATTTTCATGCTCGTAAAAGTATTTGAATAAAACATCTAATGAGTG
>SNQJ01S0243980.1:0-13294 GCA_010110895.2 Picea sitchensis
CAAGTCTTGTTGTAAATTAGAATGTCATCCAGATACACCACTACAAAAGTATTGGTGAATGGTCACAGGATATCGTCCATCATCCTCATGAAAGTGGCTGGAGCATTTTTCAAACCAAAGGGCATGACCAACCATTCAAAAAGGCCTTCCTTTGACTTGAAGGTGGTCTTCCATACATCTATCTTTTCTATCGGGACCTGGTGGTAGCCAGACTTCAGACCAATCTTACTGAAGTATTTGGCCCCTGTGAGTTGATCAAGGAGGTCATCGATTCAAGGAATTGGGTACCGGTTTCTGACTGTGATTTTATTCAAAGCTCGGTAATCAATACAGAGTCACCAAGTTCCATATTTCTTCTGTACCAGCACGATTGGGCTCCCGCAAGGTGATGAACTGGGGCGGATGTGCCCCTTGTGGAGTAGTTCTTGGATCTATCGCTTGATCTCCTCATTCTCTAACAAAGAGAGACAATAGACTGGCCAATTGGGTAGTGGTGCGTTGGGGGTCAGATCGATGGGGTGCTTGACCTGGCAGTGCAGAGGTACCCTTGTAGGTGAGGAGAAGATATCTGAGTATTCTTCCATGACCTTATCTACTTGCTTTTGTTGTGTGGAGAGGTCGACCGCAGAGACCCTGGATGTGGCTGTGATATTTCACTTATTCTGAGAGCGAATCATGAAGAAGACAAACTTCCCCATCTAAGAAATGACCTTCCTGCATTTATTAGTAGAGATCAAGGAAATAACACTAGGTGGGACTGCCTCGGGTATCCTATACAATTTCCTGTTCAAAGTAATAATAACACTACGAGGCCTAGACTCATATACAGCATGATGTTTCCATAAATAAGGTTGGCCCAAAAGAACATCACAGACTTCAAGAGGAGAAACATCACACAATACCTCGTCTTTGAAGGGCTTAATGTCGTACGACAGTCGACACTATTGACTGACGCGGAGATCGCTTCCTTGGCGGAGCCATCCAATGGTGTATGGTTGTGCGTGCGGTGTTATTGGCAGGGCTAGCCACTTGACAACCTCTGCTGAGATGAGTTTCTGATGGATACCACTATCAATGATGAAGTGCAGTAGGGTGCCTTTTACCCACATCTATGAATGGAAGAGGTGCCCTCCTTCTTCTGGCTCGTCTGGTTCACCAGGTTGGAGCTTGGTGGTAGCAAGGGTGGCACTGGGTTCCATGTCAATGATCCGTCTTTCCCTTTCTAGTTCTGGCTCAAAGTCATAATATGCATATGATTCAAAGGCTTTCACTTCGACCACCAGCGCCTACTTTGAGTGATAGTCAGCAGTGTTATGCCAAGGGCTCTTATGGAAGTCGCACCACTTCCCAGTATCTTTCTTTATCATTTTGGTGTCCTTCTTTGCTTACGGCCTAGGCTGGTTTTCCTGATACTGTCCATATTTACTATGTCCTTTGTTCAGTGGGTTGGGGCCACCCTTTCTTTGATTTTGTTGTGAGGGGTTCCCGGGCCCAAATTGCTACGTCTTTTGCTTGAGCTTCTGCTCGATTTTGACGGCATATCGATAGGCCGCGCCCAAGGATGAGATGTCTAGAAATTGAATTTAGGTATGCATGTATCTATGCAGAGCACCACAATACTTGAGCACCATATGTCACTCCAAATCTTTGATACCCAACATGGTGTGCAAGGTATGCAAGATATTTGTGAAATTTGGCACTACTTGGTCTCTTTCTTATCGCAGTGTGGTCCATTTGGTATACAGGTCGTCATAACTTCCGACAAGGTAGTATTGTTCCTTAATAGAATCCCTGAAGGATTCCCAGGTGGTTGTGACTGAAAATAATGAGGTTTCCTCTGTTTCATTTTTCTCACAGAAAGTTTCCCACCAATCTTTGACATGGGGAATGGCTTTGAGGAGTGCAAAAGTAATATTTTCTTTATTCGAAAAGTTATGGATAGAAAAATACCCTTCTAGGAGATTCAACCACTTGTCTACAACATCTATGTCTACCTGACCTTCAAATATAGTAATATCAAATTTTATTTGTACCTTGAATGGGGCGGCGCCTCCATTCAAAGAAGATGTGTCACCTGTTGGTAGCCGCCAAAGGTTTTGCGTGAAACTATCCATCATCTTGTTCCTCTGTTGCATGAGGGATTCCTCAATCAACAGTTTGAAAGGATCTCATGTCCCGTCATCTTTCTTTTCTCCTGCCATGGGAGGTTTCTTGGGCGTGCGAGATCTTCTTTCCTCAAGAGAAACAAGCTTGAGACCCAACTCTTTGTACTCCGACCTCGTTGGGGACATGCATTAAGACGACAAGGAGTAGACCTCTATGATACTACTGATCTGTATTTTATGAGTAGAATGAAATGAATACAAATTATTAATAGGTTCTTAACACAAAATAACAGAGATACAGTAAAACTAGTTTTCTATTCAATAATGAAATAAGCTGAAACTGTAAAATGCAGTGGAAACAAGCTTGTTGGAATGGTGGTGTCTTATCTCTGAGAAGAGATGTGACGGCAGAGTGCATTCACAAGAAGAAGGTTACAATGAGGCTCTGGAGGCATTTTTACAATAAGAAAGAATTCCAAAATCCCTAGACATCCAAAAACCTAACCCTAGGAGATGAAGCGCCAAAAGTCATGTGGGCCACGTTTGGGTAAGTTAGTACATCAACTTCCCAGGGTCGTAACTTTTGCATACGATCTCCATTTTAGGTGTGTGATAGCCTGTTGGAAAGGTATTGCCAAGGAGATTCAATTTGGGGCTTCAATGATGCCTTTGGCTATTATTGAGGAGATCGATCCCAAAAAAACTTCATTTAGGCCCTCAAAATGGCCCCAGAAGTTAAAACTGCTAAAAATAGTAAATTGCCAAAATTGTCAGAAAATTGTTTTTGAGACAGTTGGAAAAGGTGGGTGGCCACTGATATCCATATAGATAATTATGGCACCTCCAAAGGTCAACACACCTAGCTGAACAACACGGAAAACACACAGTAGCCATAGGTCACCACAGGAAACCGCAGAGGTAGAACATGAGTTTACACAGACAGAGGAATCGTCGATGTCGACGCAATTCCTTCGCCACAAGTCAAGCCAATGAGAGCCACACTAGTAGAGGAATAAGGGAAGGCCCTGATGATGTTCAAGATGGACATTGATTTACACGATAGTACGCAGGGCCATGACCCATTAGCAACAGGTAACCCATAACAACCTTCCAGCACCGAAGCAGCCCACAAAACAAATAGGGGTGACAACAAAAGCACAGAATTTGATAGGCCAAGGCCACAACCAATGGTGAGGTCCATGTAGTAGGAATAAGTGCAGCTTGAATATATCACGGGGCAACCAGAGTCGAGCTGGGAAGGAGAACCAAAGGTTGGGACATCTAGCACGCCAACATAGAGAAAGGGAAAACAACCCATCGCAAGATCCCCATGCAAGCATCCTAATGCCTTGATCTTTTTTCCACGCATTATGGATGGGGTTCATGCCACACCAACTCTAGAGGGTTGCATCAAAAGGATATGATACGCAGACCACGACATGTCTAACACCAACAAATTCCCAAAATTTGCACAGCATGTGTATATGGATAGCTTGAGAATAGGGTCGTTAGGAGATCCAATGCTACAACCAAAGCAGTGGGTGGCAGTTTTAGTAAACATAGGGATCCTTAACTTGTTGGAGATTCCCCACTTCGGCAAGGGGTAATATGTGAACAACTACATCAAGCAGTTGTTGGTGGTCCTCCAAGGAGGATTTTTTTGGTTGGACAAACTAGTCTCAATCGATGTGGAACTAATTTCATTCATCACAGGACTTCCATCAAATAGCGAGAATCTCATGTAGTACCTAGATGATAAAACCAAGGAAAAGGCCCTCGCAAAAGAGATGAAGAAAACTTATGGGATATAAAGGGGCTCACACGACATTATTATAAAAAGGATCAGTGATGCAACCACTCGAATGGAAACGAAGCTAATGGCATGCAAAGTCCTTTGAAAATTTCGCGAGGATGTCCCCGCAAGAGTTGTCGTAGAAGAAACACAGTGCATAAACGACACCATGCTTAGTTGGGCCCCATACTTACTAAATATGTTCCTAGATGACTTCAAGGACACATGGGACTTGGGAACTGAGTTCCATTACTCCTGGCTCATTATATTGATAGTGTTGATCGTACCTACTCATATTTATGTGACAGAGTAGGATGATGTCATGTAGTACGATACACGTCATTGAGAAGCACTTTTGATTCCAAGTGGAGAAGTGGTAATTCCAACACTTTTGCTCAGTATCTCAACGACATACAAGACAACATAGCCAACACATGGAAGATAAATATGGAAGTAGTCACACAATACCAAGGGATAGCCAACTTTAAGGCTACACGACACAACATGTGGAAATGAAGTTGAATGGGAAATGAGAGTCTGGAAATATGAATGGAAGATCCCAGTCATCACCAAGGACATGCCAAAAGGGAAAGAAGCAGAAGCAGGGTGATCCAAGACATCTACATGGGGAAGTGTTGTGACCAAGAAACCAACACAACAAGCAAAGATCGGTCAAAAGTCAGTGCCACGGAAGAAGGGAAACACCCCAAAGAAGGACGTGTAGATAGGAAATAAGGACAATGTCCCAGCATAGGAAGAACAAGGAAGGAGGGACACAAAGACACAACAAACCCCATTAGCAACTACTCTACAAGAGACATGGCCACCCAAATGAGCAATCATACATACAGGTGGGTCACGCAAGAAGGACAAGGCCCACAAACAAATCCTGCAACACACGATCACTGAGGATGATGTTGATCTAGTCAAAAAGAGGGTGCAGAACTGCACAGTGGAGAAGTATGAGGAGGTAAATAACCAAATAGGAATGATAATGAATGAGTCAGTTGACATTAAGCAGGTTTTGGAACAGATACAAGCAACCCAAATACAAGAAAGGGGACCAGAAATGATCCCTCGACCGACAGAAGCAAGGGATAGAAATGCGTAGAATGAAGAAGACACAATCCAACTCATAGCTCAAGCAAGTCTGATCTTCCAGATAACAATATATATGTTGTAGAACGAGGATTCCATATCACAAATGCCACTTGAATACATGGCGCAGGTATAGTTGGTATTGGCTAAAATACCAACAAATGCACTGTACAAGATGCAACTCAATGTCACACAAGAAGTGCAATCACGAGCCAGAGTAGATGTGACGAAATTGAAAGTAAATAGAGATGGAAAGGATGCACTAGAAATTTTGATAGAACAGGTCCAACTAGAGACATGAGAGGAGGAGAAGCGTGCAGATAAACTGGAGTATAAGTTGAAGGAAGTCTTCACAAAAATTCCAGACAGTGCACATGCAACCGTGAGAAGTGTTGAAGATCATATTCAAATCATCAAGCAGATGCTCAAGGACTATAAGAAGGAGATCAAGGAACTCAAAGAAAATTTAACACCAACCACTCCTCCCGAAGTTACAGCTGAAAGGGAACAACAGGAAACTCTACAAGTAGAAATGATTGAGAAAGAAGCCAAAAAGGTCATAGAACTTTTTGACAGGACTGCGCAACTATGGACGACATTGGAGGAATGTGACAGGGTCCAACAACTAGACCAGCAAGAGGAGGAAATTAGCACTACAATCCAGGAGTTGAAGCAGTGAAAAGAGGCCATGAGATTTACAGAGCGGTTGAAGGGCATGCAGGAGATGAAGACCCTGCAAACATAATTGAAGATTGCACAGAACAACAAGAAAACTAGGAAAGCCCATTTAGAACCTCTCCAGGAGAAAGCAGTGCAAATAATTATGGAAATGGAGGATCAGAAGACAAGGATGGATCAATATCATGTCGAGAGAACAGAATCTCTCAAGGATCACATCGCAACACCAAGGGTATAAGAGCTTACAGAGAAAGTTGTGCAAGCGAGATCAAAAAGGGACAAATTAGAAGGAAAGTTTCACAGCTTGGTAGAGGTTGTTCAGGGAGCGTGCACCACATGAGTGACTCGGGACGAGCCACATGTCAGTGTTGGGGGGTTGTTGGGCACATGCCTATTTTTGGAGAAGGATATATTTTTAAGAAAAAACTAACTATGGAAAGGAAGACCTAATGTTGGAGTGCAAGCAATAGGTGGCAAGAAAGCAGCATGCAGAAAAAGAAGGAAAAGAAACATGCAAGAGGAAAAGCAACGTGGCGTGAAGGAAGGAAAGCCTAACCATGATAGGTTTAGGGTTTTTGACAAATATTGTAATGGCTATAATCCATAGAGTAGTATAAATAAATACCTAATAGGTCTAGAGAGCGGTGGATAGTCATAATTGTTAAGGAGGATTTACGTTGTGATTGTAATAAGTTTTGTAGAAGAGTCGAATAAGCTAGTCCTTGAGGGTTAGGTCATAGTATAAGGAGCCTGGTGTGATCTAGTTCACCTCACAGAGGGCTATTTCCCTCATCTTTATTATATTATAGAAGATGTAATGTGCACAATGCAAGATTTTGCAGCAGAATAAATAAAAGAGTAGAGAGCCAAATCTTTGTGGACGTAGCCCCAGGAGGGGATGAACCATGATAAACTTTGTGTTATGTGTGAATGTTAATGAATGTTTAATTTTTTTTTATCATTAGCATATAAATGAATGGTTAAACTAGAAATATCAGTATGCATGCATAGGTTTAAAGATAAACAAATCATAGAAGTACTTGAATAATTGACAAGGGTAATGCATAGACAAGAAAGAACACAATCACATATCTCCACTCATTCCTAGACTGCAAGCACTTGATTATTGAATTCACCCATAAAATCTATCTCGGGTGAGACTTTGCTTTGCACCCTGTGCACAGCATTGCCTTCTAGTTTACCAGGACGGGCGATAGTTTTTTAGGGTTTTGTTGGAAACTTGTTGAGATCCGAACCTGGGTTAGCCCAAGAAGAAGAAGAAGAAGAATAACTCAACACACATTGATTCAGTACATGGTTGAGCCTAGACATGTTCACCTAATTGTGAAAAAACACGTGATGAGGTACCTAAAGGGTACAATTGATTATGGACTCGGATATATCTCAGATCGTGAGATAAGATTGCAGGGCTACACATATTCATATTGGGCAGGTAGTGTCACAGAACAGAAGAGTACATCCAGATGTTGCTTCAGTTTGGGATCAGTTGTGATCTCGTGGCTCAGTAAGAAGTAGACTTGTGTGGCACTCAGTTTTGCAGAGGAATAGTATGTAGTAGCATGTTCAGCATGTGGCAAATCAATGTGGATTCGGAAGCTGAATACAAGATTGTTTGATCTCAAGTTGGAGGCGACCTGTATCTTTTGTGACAACCAAAGTTGCATAAATTTGTCAGAGAACCCAGTATTCCATAACCGGTCCAAGAATATCGATATCAAGTAGCATTATATCTGAGAGATGGTATAGAAGGGAGCAGTGAAACTCCAATATGTTCCTACCAACAAGTAGTTAGCAAACATGTTGACTAAGCCTCTATCGAGAGTGAAGTTTGAGTACTTCAGATACAAGCTTGGTGTGGTCTAGAAGGACTTTCCCTCGTGAGAGGGAGTGATGTGTTACAGATGTGAATACAGATGCAACATAGTGTGGTGTAGTAACAGTAGGTTCATGTTAAGGCACTGACTATGGCACCAGTCATATTGACCTTGCACAAGATCAAAAGACGTAGATCCTTTAGGGAGGGCATTTGTTCCTAGCTTCAGGAAGTGTAAATCACAGATCCTTTAGAGAGGCAATATTTCCTTGATAGATGGAGGGAAAACCTGTGTGGTTGGAGGATGACTAGCCTAGGGCTAGTGGTTGGAATCTGGGCCAGATGATTACTAGACTAGGGCTATATGGGTAGTGTGTGTGCACTACATCATCTAACCCTCGTGGTTAGATGTCTGGTCTATGTGGGTCCAGAGGACTGGTGTGCCAACCAGGGGACTAGCATGGGGCTAGTGGATGGAATTTGGACTGGAAAGTTCTTATTGCAAGCTATATGCCCAACATTGTGTGAGTTGGAATAAATCACCTCCATGACTGTTGAGACCACTGATGAGATGTTGGTAATGTACTGGATGGATGTTGTACAATTGGAAAACTTCCTATGACATATAGATTCGTGAAAAACAAAAAGACAATGACAAGTTGTGCAGAAGTAGTGATGATGATCGTGCCGAGAAGAATACCCTCCTCACTAAGAGAGAGTGTTAAATTTTTTAGTAGCGGTAGAAGATATTCTTATTGTATTGTAATTATTCATGGCATCCCTATTGTGCCTTTATAAAGTGTCAAATGTATATTATAAAGTGTCATTTGTCAAGTCGACCCTATTGCACCAAAGCAAAAAGGTCAAATATATTTTATAAAGTGTATTTTGTAAGGTCGACCCTATTGTGCCTTAGTAAAAGTGTCAGGTCGGCCCAGACCTAATTTTAGGTTGGCCAACTACTATTTACAAGATAGGTCAATGCCTCATTTGGAAAACACACAACACAAGCTCTCAAATGCAAGAGAAAAGTGTGTACATCTTAGAGGGAGTCGCTACTACAACTAGGAGGTGATTTCTTGGAGGATCTTGGTCTATGTCTTGGGTATATCTTGGTTTTGTGGTGTGCTACTCTTCCCTAGTCAAGGTTTGGAGAAGGATCTTCTACCTTGTTAGTTCTATCTTGGAGAGAGGCATTGGTCTTGGTTGTTGAATCTATATTGAGGAAGTTTTGTTGGGGTTTTCCCCTAGAGGGTTTTCCCAGGGTAAATCTTGTGTATGTTGTGGATGTTATTTTTTCAGTGATCCTTTATATGCATTTATTGTGCTAATTTTTTAAAAGTAAAATAGCACTAATCTAGTTAACTACTCGAGATGAAAATTCAACAACAAGACCATGGTCTCTGTGATCCTTATTATGTCTTGGGTGAGACCTTCTTTAGCGTTGGTTGAAGATTGATATGTTGATGCTTTGGGGGTTTTGTTGGTTAACTCTGGATGAACCTTGGGTCTAAACTCTCCAGCACTAGGAAGGATTCTCACAAGCATGAAACGACCCAACAAATGGTTTCGTTGTCGAGACCTGAATTTCTCGTAGGGAATGATGAAGGCAAGAGATGAGGTGGTATCCATCTCGGGAGGAAATTCGAGAATGGATAACTACAAAAGAGCATGAGTTTTCCCTATAAGAAACTCAGGGGATGAAAGTGAATGTGAAGATATGGAAAGATAAATATCTTTATAGCGATATGCATGAGATGTTATTTTTTTAATTTTGATGTTTGTTGTATGAATGACTAAAAAGGAAAATTGTTACCAATTCTAGTGTGTGGCATTTAGAACCAGTGGTTTGGGATCAAGCCACGCTTGATAGATTGAAGGTGTTGGACAATAAGTGGACTCAGGCCATTGAATTATGGTTTTCTCAAGTGAAATAAGGATATATTATTGAATTTGTTGTGTAGTACACTGATTCTTTTGGTGAGGCTGAAAGAAAGTTCACAGAAGGTCCAAGGAAATGAATGCTAAAAGAAATTCCACTCTGGATAAAGATGTTGTTCATAGAGAAAGCGTTGATGCACATAGATCCCAACCAAATGGATGAGTAAACTCCCCTAGAGCTTGGGGGGTTTGCAAAGATGGGGGGAAATGAGAGAGGAAATAGATCCATTGAGGAGGATCTAGAAATTGTTAATATGAGGCGAGGAATGGGATGGATCCAAAAGAGAAGAGGAGAGAGAGAGAGTTGAAAGATACACAAGAAGAGTTGATATAAGAAGGAAAGTGGAGCAGAGAGGTGGAAAATAGAGAGAAAGGGGTGTGTGATGAGGGGTCAGGCCCAGGCTGAAGAGAAAAGAGATCACACCGGGAGGAAGTGCGAAAGAATACTCTGTGCCAGAGTGGAGCACAGTCGCAAATAGGTTCGCGAAGAGGTGCAGCGTCGAGAGTAGGGTGTCCAATGGGGATACCAATAATAGTAGTTGTTGTCCCAAGTTTTGGTTGTGGAGCTTGATTATCTTCCTAATTCATATGCAGGTCAAATAAACTGTAGGATACACAATTCTTGGCCAATATTTTTTTAATGCAATTCAAATGTTGTAATTTCGTAGTCAATATGGACCATTCATTATAAGGTTGCATATCTAACGATAGAAGTTATGTTAGGGTTTTTTTGCCTAGAAGGAAACCCTCTTTTATGTATGAGGGAATTGTATTGCGGAGATATATGAATGTGAATATTGTATTCTGGGAGAGAAGACTGTCATAGTAAGAAGAGGAAGTTACAATGAATGTGTTGTAGGTTGTATCCCTTCATTTGTTGGATAATAATAAAGGAAGGACCTGGTAATTTCTCTGGTGGATGTAGACCACATTGGGTGAACCATGTATATCTGTGTCTCTATTGTATTGTGTATATTTTGTGTTTTATTTCCACATTTGTTTATTTTATTGCTCTACGATCCTATTTTTCTAACAACTGGTATCAAAGCCAAAGGTAACTCGTGGGAAAAGAGGGTTCTTGCTTCGAGTGGGATCAATGGAAAAATATGGAAAGTTTAGGGTCGAGAAATTTAACAACCAAAACTACCAGCTATGGAAGATGAAAATGGGATATTATTTAAATCAGAAGGATCTATTCCTACCATTGGGTGGAATAGAAAAGAATTTGACGGCCATGAAGGATAAAGAATGGGAGGTTCTTGAGAGAAAGGCACTAGGAACGATACGGTTGTGCCTAGAAGCATTATTGTCTTTCAATATTTCGAAATAAAAAACAACAGAGGATCTGATGAAGGCATTGGTGATCCAGAATGGATGCACGAACCAAAATGGGTCCAGGAAGGCCTAAAATTAAAAGTACTCAGAATGGCTTCAAAACAGACGTGTGCATAGGCCTCATCGATATAAACCCAACACAAATTGAACGAGCTCAAACGGATGTCGTATGCGAAATATATCACGGTCTGTTCGTTTGGCCAAACAGGCAAGAAAATGATGATTGTGTAGTCCGTACAGTGTTGACGTGGAAACTGACTGTATAGGCCATACGGTCGTACAGTGGATGTTGACTGGGTAGACAGGTGTTGATAGTTGGATGAATCAGCGCTTGACATGTGGTAGTTTGTGGCCAAGCGGTAAGGTGCCACGTGGCTCAGTCATGGGTTGCCATGTGACACCCATTCATTGGTTGATCGGTTGAAAAATTTTATGGGTTCAATGAGAATCGAACCTGTGACCTCCAGTCTGGGTGGAGAAACTTTTGGTAGGGGCGGGCTACCAGCCCGCCCATATTGTTTCTTGTTAAACATAGTATAAAAGTAATATTTGAATTGAAATAAAATGTATTTTGGGCGGAGAATAGGGTTAGGGCCTAGCCCTAACCCCGACGTGACACCATATATCCATACTATGTGACCAGGCCCTTTGTATTGGTGCACGATCCTTACCACTCAAGTCATCCCATGGTCTTGTTTCATATCCATACGACCATGACATAGAACTCAGTTCCTAGCGCATACACCAAAACATACAGCTAACCCCTTATTGCATTGGCACTTCACATGTGACCCTCCATGCAAATGATTGGTGCAGATTTATGGTTAGCGTCAGTCGGTCATGATAGCCCGACGACCAGAGCACATAACTAGGATATAACCAGGGGCTAGAAACTGTTTGGGTGAGTGTAAGGTAAGGTTGTGGCCACATGTGTTGATTAAGGTTGGTTGTCATTGATGTCAACCCTTGAAGAAAGTCTGGTAGCGAATTCTGGTAGCACAAAGGTTTGGGTAATGGAACCAAGGTTGTTTTATGTATAATGGTATGAGTTTTAATATATTTTAAGGTAATACTATTCTATATGTATAGTACATTTCATTCAATTTCCGTTGGTATGTGAAACGTCACATAACTCCTCATTGTTAGAGAGTTATGGCCATGAGAAGTTGGAGAACCCAAGTTTGGGTAATGGACCCAAGTTTGTTTGATGGATAATGGTATGAGTTTTGATATATTTGTAGGTAATACTATTATGTATGGATAGTACATGTCATTCAATTTCTGGTGGTATCTGGAATGTCACATAATTCCTCACGGTTTGAGAGTTATGGCCTTACGAAGTTGGAGGACCCTCATATGTCATCTAGAAGCCCCAAAAGGTCAAAGTAGTCAAAGTGGTTTAAGAGATTTTAGAAGTTAAATAATAAATTGAAGTGATGAGTGTACTATAATTCAAAGTGAATACAAAATAAATTATTTAAATAATAAATTTAATGGAGAAATTAGAAGTGGGTTAACCCTGAAATAAGGAAAGTGGGCAAAGTGACCTAGCAGATGTTTCTAAGGAAGCTACTTGGAGAGTATAAATAAGAGGAAAGGCTCTCTCATTTTATATCACACTTGAGAATATTGAATATCTATAGGTTATTGAGCTAACCAAAGGATATCTAAGCCGAATTTCAGAGGGAAGGTGAAGAAAAGGTCGGAATTCAAGGGAGGATAAATTCTTTTGATGATGCTTTCTAAGGTATGTTATTTACAGGTCATCTCACCATTTTCGCAATAAAAAAAATTCTAGAATGATTCAGACCGTGAAATTGATAGGCCATTGAGAAAACATATCCAAGTATCTATGGTAAAAACTTCAACTTGTGGGTCGTTTTATTTTTGGAGTTCCACTCCATGGAAAATAGGGTTTGTGGTTAGTCCTGAAACTACTCTCAAACATGTGTTTTCGGGTAAAAACATCATAACGTCTTCATCACATATCCAAATTCAGTAAGATCAAATGTGTTGGTTAGAGTACAGTCTATAGTATTCTGTGTAATGTTTTCATATCTATTCAACAAATATTCTATGTGGGGCATGCTCTACAAGGTCTCTCTCTAGAATAAGCCAGAATTCAGCAAGGTGTGCCATTTTTGCTATAACTCATTTTTTGAGAGGTTCCAAGTAGTGACACCCAGAGGAATTTCATAAAACAAATTGAATAACATTGTGTACTATTTTCAGATCTTTATTCATTACAGGTACATATTTATGATTATTTCAAGTTAGGGTTGTTGATTAATCCCAAACTAGTCATGTGAGACTAAAGAAAAGTTTGACAAAAATATTATTCTCTTGTTGTGAAAGTTAAGGAATGTTTGCATATATGTGATCATATACACCAGGTCTATTACAGAGTTATAAATCATATTTGGATGATGAAATTGATGAGGGCTTTTGGTTAAGATACATGGTTGAGACAAGTAGTTGATGAGTTGGCACATACATGAGGTGTATAGTTGA
>SNQJ01S0243981.1:0-13294 GCA_010110895.2 Picea sitchensis
TGTAGCTATGTTTATCCTTGGACTGATAGCCCAACACCTCCTTTTATATGACAAAAGGATGGTTATTCGGTTGGGTGATGGGCTATAGGCGGTAAATTGGTTAGGAAACTACCCAATAGCTCGTAATCTCAATGAATCCCTTGCAACTTTTTATTTTTTGCAACTTTTGTGGGTATATGAGAGCTATAATGGTGCATCTAGCGTACATAGGTGGTAAGTAGTGGTGCAGGACATGTACATCTTCAAAAATTTGGGTTTGAAGAAGAGTTGTTCAGTATTGGCTTGGAAAAAATACTAAGTAAGATGTTCTGATGCCAGGTATGCATGTATAGTGAAATTTAGGGTTATAGAAGATGCCCCCTAATGTGTGAGGTTAGAAGAACATCTAATGGCCGAAATATATTACAAATATTCACCAATGTATGAAGCGAGTGATCCTAGAACCAAAGTTCGGGAGGTGTCATCTGCAAAATAACAATTGTCTCACTGAGGCGGGCATACCCATGCTCGAGATGAAATAAATCATGGTTGCCAATCAAATACATTGTAGATCCATGTCATATAACTATATAAATTTTAATCGCGAGCAATACACAACGGATCTACATCTCAAAATCGAAATATATACATGTATAGTATCCATCTTCAAGAATCCAAATAATGCCTAATCGCTGGAGATGAGGCTTTCAGAGCTCGAGCAATAATTTCAAGATATTCAAATCTCGAGTAGGAGTGTAATGTGAGTGTACGACTTCACTACCCAGAGGTCTTCGATGGCTTGTCGAGGTCCAGATAAGAGGATCTCGATGATCCATCAGAGAATTTCATTGATTTCGAACATAGACTTTGATTGGACTTTCGGGATGGTTGGGCATGAGGACAAGAGACAAATTACAGAAGGGCTGACTCAAGTTGGGTAAAAATTCCCTTGGACAATAGCACGATGAATGATGACACTTGGGAAGCATGGTACTGATATAAGTTCACAATGCAAGAGGCAACACAAACTCTCCATATGTTTGGAAGAATAACCAAATGGAGGAGGACACAACTCTATGTTACGAGAACAACTTCCTAAGGTCATATTAAATCCCAATGATTGAAAAACAAATAGAAGGATGTGATTTGTCAAAGGGAGACTCATTTTTCTACCATAAATAGAAAATACTTTTCCCATCCTCTTTTTGGGGTATATTTGATTTTTTTGTCTTTTTCAATATTTTGAAAAGATTGAAAAAGAATAAAAGAATTCTACGTTACAAAGGAGGAACAAGTGTCACAAACATACTAGTTCCAAGCACAAGCAACACACTAATTCTAAGAGCAAGGAGACATGTGCAGGGAAAGGACACTCAGGAAAATTCCTCCATGGGTCAAGGTGTCAAGACGCAAAGGCAAAGTGCTACAAGGTTTATGTATAAGACATGCTTCATAGGTTCAATTGAGAACACCATGGATCTGGCATTAGGCCAAAGACATAGGAATGCAAATGCAATTAATAAGATGCAATGATAACGTCCTTCAATGTAATTTTAAACGAGCCCAAAGAAGGTAATATTGGTGGTTTTTCATTTTAGAGAGTCTGAAAAAGTGCAAAAGAAGACTCCATTGGGGTACCTTTTTTGAAGATAGTCTAGTCGTATTGAAAAAGGGGTAAACTAGCACCGAAAAGACATCTATTAAAAACCATTTTAATGAGTGTGACATAGACAGAATCACTGAACAATCTTTTCAATTTTGAGGAGTCTGAAAAGAGCTTCACTATGGACTCGTTGCCTTTTTCTAGATTTAGTCTCCTGATCCTGGAAAAGTATAAAATCTACTTAGGATAACTCTCCCGGTGAGACGAATCTCCCAAGGTGTACCTTTTTCCTCCTTAATATACAGGCCGAAAAAAGGGGTAAACTCATTCCAGTAGATGTTTTTTTTAACCAATTAATGAGTGTGAAAGAACAAGGTCACTCGACGATCTTTTCAATTTTAAGGAGTCTGAAAAGAGATTATCTATGGACTCCGTAATGGATGTTCTTTTGGAACCGTTTAATGAGTGTGAAGAAACAAGCTCACTCGAAAATATGTTCACTTTAAAAGGTCTTAACTATGGACTCTGTGGGGGTTCCTTTTTCGTAAATTTAGTCCCTCAAGCCCGAAAAAGGGTTAAACTTATACCTGAGAATACTCTTCTAGAGAACTGAAGTTCCTAGAGTATACCTTTGTTCGTACTATTTACCATCTGGACCGAAATAGGGTAAACTACCACTAGAAAGACGTGCCTTTAAATTTTATTTTGGCAAGCGTGAAAGGCAACAAGATCGCTCGACAATATTTTCATGTTTAGAGGGTCTCAAAAGGGCTTAAAAGAAGACCTGTTTGTTTTTTGGGAGTCCCGAGGGTGAGGCCAAAAGTGATAATATATCAGACATGTGAATTCTCAAACACGTAATCAATACAAGACTAAAAGGACTCCTGATCCTATATTCATTAGCGACAACATGGACACCGAAATGCAACCAGGATCTACCTAGGGTATCCATGTGAGGGTAGGCTCTACCACTAAATTACAACACTCCCAGAGAAGCAATGATGGTTCTGTGTCGCAATTCGGTGGGGTCAATCCTATGGTAAAGAGAAAAATACAACAAGGTGCAACAAGTGGAGGTGGAATCCTAACTTAAATGCAAACAATTGGAAAAAAAACTTTTACCAAAGGACCTTAGAAAATGATGCATCACTCAGAAAGTTTCCCAAACCAAAAGTGGAGTAAGTCGTAACATCCAATGAGAAACTCAAGAACCATACTAAATGATTTTCAAGCCAGAAAAAATGACAAAAGGGTTCAAAAAATGACAAAAAGGGTCAAAACGTCTATAAATAGAAGCTTGGCAGCTCATTATCACCATTGCAAATTGAGAATTGACCAAAAATCCAAAAACACCCCTTTGCTAAAAAAGTTGATTACGAGAGCTTCAGTGGACGAAACGAACTTCCGCTCAGACCAAGTAAGTATGAATCAACCCCTCTTGCAATTCAATACTTACCTTTTTGTTCATTTTAGTTTTTTCGGGGGGCACGCACTCTTAAAATGGGTGAAGCCCTACGTGTATGTCGTTTTTCCAAGGAAAACATGCATATGACCGCAGGCAGAAAACAACCTACCCACGTCCATATGCGGCTGTGCTCAATACAGCCCGCGTACACCCTCAAACACATGGAAAATTTTGAAAAACAAGAGTTTAACTCTCTTTTGAACTTGTCATTTTGTAGGATGTATGTCCATTGGAGAGAAAGGGAGCATGAACACATTGATTATTTGGTTTCATAATACCCTATTGCTCTCGTCGTATTAGCACAATGCATGTTGTTGAAATTCTTCCAATGTCCACTCATGAGGGCATAACCCAGGCTGCTTAACGCCTTGGTAGATTATTGGCACCCAGATGCTGAGGAATTTATGCTCGAGGGACATTCGTTGACTCCAATGACTGAGGATATCTATTTTCTGACTGGCCTCTCAAGGAGAGGGGAACCAGTCAACATTCATGATTTTCCTCCTGGGCCTCACAACATAGCCAAATTGATCAGGGTACACTGTGAGGATGGCACAAATAAAGTGGGTTCTCAGGTGTCGATCCATAAGATTTACAACCTATCACTACAAGTGATAGTTTTACTTATTGGATGGATCACTGGATATGCGTCCTTACATCAGGCCTCCCGAGTGCGCATGCATTGTGAGATACAGTGCTTAAATACATGAGTGTTTGACTAGAGCACAACCATGCTAGATTGCACGAAGAGACAACTGACAGAGTGTCGTGTGTGTAATAACAAAAAAATTGGGTTTGGGACTCTTCTACGTTCCTTTTTCTTCGAGAGGGTACACAGTCTCAGTCTACGAGATACAGTATGAGGGAATGTGGCCTCTCTCCCAACAGTTTGCAGATGGGTGGTGGTGTTTCTGTGACAGGGGGGAGGGAATACAATTGAGGCCTTCGAAGATACTTTTTTCGACTGGTGGTCTTAGAAGATTCTGCCTATAGAGGACTACCCCTATGATGGGATCAACTTCTCCAGGGATCCTGATATGCTCGTACCTCCCAGATCATAATGAGGAGAAATAGGTATGTTTGTTTTTAATTGTTTTTTAATTTTTATTTCTTTTATATATATCATTTTTATGTGTATCATAGAACCTGACAACTATGTATCTGTTATGTACAGATGTGGGACCAATGCATCCAACTGATTTTGTGCAGAGGAGGCGCCGTCAACGACCATAGGCAGTACCAACAGTGGTCGTCAGAGCATCAACGGGGATACCTCCATACATGGAGGATGAGAGAGTTTTGAGATGAGTGGAGTGGAAATTCACCGCACTCACTCGTATTGTGTCCATGGTCGGGATCGAGGATCTCCTGCCATCTATGTAGCCTCATGTTGTTGGGGTGACATGAACCTGGGTCCAATTGTTCCTGCATTTGGAAAATGTCGTGGTTCACTACGACAGGGCTAACAGGCCCTGCCCTTAGCTTAGGATGGACCACTTACGTGTTGAGGGCACCATTTTGTATATATATATTTTTTTAGGGCATAAGCCCCATGACGTATGTTGGACATATTTTTTAGGCTATTGCGCTCACCTATGTACTCTGAGACTTTTGATATATATATGCATATTTACGTCTTTTTATGTCTTATGGATTACATTTATTTACAAATTTATTTACATGTGCATGTGTGTGCTTTTCTTACATGTGTGCAATATGTCAATCTAATACTTGATTAGCTAGAGTATCTATCATTTGATTCAATCTCCTAGGAACATGGATATATGTAATGTAATCAAAACAACGTTCTAAGAGACGTACCCTAAGGAATTGTTGATCTAGAGTATGATCATAAATGCGGTAAACCCCATTTAACTAGGAAACAACCAAATGTGCATCTAAGTAGACCTGGATGTAAGAGATACCATGTGACAAGGCATCACGAAGAAAATCTATTACTACACTGTATTCGGCGACATTGTTTGTAGTGTCACCTAAACAAATACCTCCAGAAGATAACAACTGGCCTTGAGGTGTGAAGATCACCCAAGTTGTAGAAGCAAGCCTCTGAGTGTGTCAGCTAGAACTGTCCGTGAATCCAATAACATGTCTGATTCACTTGACATCTACAATAGTGAAATATTTGACATAAAAAATGACACGTCCATAAAAAAAACACAAAAACTAAAATGTATAAGAACTATACATATATACAAGAAGTCACCCAAGGCAACCCACCTATAAGTAATAATTCTTGAGGTAGAGCCCATTTCTAGGCTCCGCTAAAGATTTCCCTTCAAAGTCAACTAGACGATAAGATCCCTTCTTTAATACCTCCTTCACGATGAACGGTCTGAACCACATGGGTTTGAACCTGCCTACCCCCAATGGATCCTTATCTT
The DNA here is from genome assembly GCA_010110895.2 of Picea sitchensis. NCBI lineage: Eukaryota > Viridiplantae > Streptophyta > Pinopsida > Pinales > Pinaceae > Picea > Picea sitchensis. The sequence goes on from SNQJ01S0243981.1 coordinate 5,450, forward strand.
GGTCATAGACTAGGAAAAGGTTGCCTTCGGAGAAAATCCGAGGATGAACGGACTGATCATACTGACACTTGAATTTCTTCTTGTGAGCCTCGTTAGCCAAGGATGCATCGCATCATTTCTCATTGAGCTTCTCGAGATATAATAAGCGTTCCTCAAGCGGTGAAGTATCTGGAAACAAATGTACTTCCAAATTAAGAGATGGGATCTAGAATTCTATAGGAAAGACTGCTTCCAACTCGTAAACAAGTTGAAAAGGTGAGAAACTAGTGGCAATATTTACAGATGTTTGATAGGCCCACAATGTTGAGTATAACATCAAATTCCAATTTGACTTATTTGAATTGATCCTTCATTGTAGAATGGTATTGAGTGACTTATTCACAGCTTCCACCTGACCATTCTCTTCTCGGTAATAAGGTGATGAGTGTTCTTGTCTCAACCCTAGATTTGAAATTAACTAAGACATCATTTTATTCTGAAAGTGACTGCATGGTCAGTGAAAATCTCCTTCAGGACACCGAACCTAGCTATTATTTGATTAAACAAAAAGAGAGTTGTTGTCTATCCATCATCTTTTAACGTTGGCATAAATTCGACCCACTTGGCGAAGTAGTATACTGCTACGATGATATAACGGTTCCCCTTCGCTAGAGGTGGGTTTTATGTAGTATAATCAATCCCCCACTTGGTGAAGGGGCCAACTGTGACGACAGGAAACATGGGAGCAGGATGTGCCCTCATCTTCTGTGAGAAGATATGACATGGGTGGAACTTCTTGACCGATTCAACGCAATATTTGATTAACGTCGACCAATAGTAACCGGCTCATAGAATATTTTGGGATGTTTCCAACCCATAAAAATGACCACCACATGCTTCAGTGTGGCAGTCATTAACCACAAGTTTTTCTTCCTCATGCGTGAGACATGGATGAAGGATGGAATATTTGACTCGACGATACAAAGTATCTTCGAGAATAAGATAGTTTTTTTCCTGATGGTGTATACGTCGATGCTCATCACATGAAGGAGAGGTAGGGCACTTCAGAGTCTGGACATAGACTAGTATATCTCCATACCAGGGGTTTGAAGATGAAATCAGAAAAATATCTCCTTTAATTGGTGATTCTTCGAGAATAACATCACCTGACTCAACTGGAAGTTCTGAGATGAGTTTTGCAAGGACTAGGGACTTTTTGGATTTCGCCGAAACAAAATCCAAGTCAAATTCCTGGATGATAAATATCCATCTACTAATTTTTTTGCTGATTACTTGTCGTGTCAAAACATATTGAAATGGATTCACAATGGAAATGGCGTTGGTCTTGCGAAACAATATATAGTGACGAAACCATTGGACAGCATGAACTGCTACCAACGCAAGTTTCTCAACATGGGAGTAGTTGAGTTCTGGTCCAACCGGGCCTTGGCTCAGGTAGTAAATCACGTGCTCTTTAAGAAAATCATCCTCTTGAACAAATACCATGCCGAAGTTTGACTCTACAGTGGCCAAGTATAATAAGAAATCTTTATTATAATTGGGTGGCCGAAGTAGGGGGGCAGACGTGAGGGTGTGTTTCAATGCTTCGAAATAACATTGAGTAGCATCGTCCCAATTGAAAGGAATGTCCTTCTTCAGTAAATGCATAACCCTATAGTGATCTTGGCATAATTTGCGATGAAATGCCATAAAAAAATTTCTTTTCCTTGTAAAATATGAAGCTAAGGGACTGTGCACGAGGGAGGAAATTGAACTATCGCCTGAACCTTTAGAGGATCAACCATGATCCCTATTGTCAAAACTATGAAACCTATCAAATGACCCGACGTCAAGAAAAAACTGCATTTGTTTGGATTCAAGCGAATCCGATAGTAGCGACATCACTCAAAGATAAGTCAAAGGTGTGTCGGATGATGAGCTCTCTTACGAGATCGTGATGCTAAATCATAGAGATAAGCCTCGACTAGGTGTTTGATATCGTGGAAAGAAAAAGACATGGCACACTGAAAAGTGGCTCCAGCATTATTCAGGACAAAATTCATCTTCCGATAAGAAAATGTACCCCATGTATAGAGAAAAGTTGTTTTATGTTGGTCCTTGGGTTTGATCTGTATCTGATTTTATCCTGAGAAACCATCCATGAAAGAAAAGACTTGACAGCCTACGCATTCATCGACAATCTGGTCAATAAATGGGGTGGGGAAATTATCTTTTGGATAGGCATTGTTCAAATCATGGAAGTCCGTACATACGCTAATCGTACCCTTCTCTTTGTTGACTGGAACGGGATTTGACACCCATTGAATCAATTGGATGGGGTATATGAAACCAAATTTGAGTAGTTTCTCTACTTCAGCCTTAATAGTTTATTCTTTCCAAGGATTAACCAGACGAATATTCTGTCGAACCGGCTTGGCGTCAGAGTAATTCTTAATATCATGTTCAACAATTCTTGGATCAATTCCTGGAATTTCCTCATAAGACCAGGAAAAAACGCCACATAATTCTTTAAATAAATCTGTATAGATCTGAATCTCCTCAGGGAAAAAATCTTCTCTGATGAATACATTCTTGATGCAAACCCCCGAATCTCGGGCCAAGATCCACACAGGATCGTTCTAAAACATGCCCCCTTGAGTCTGATTGACTCTTCAATTCCCCACAGAGAATCCCACACACACACAATGGTGTTTTTCCACAGGTCCTTATGAGTATGCTCACGTGATCAAATACTAGGCATCAACCCAAATCTCTTGACCAACAATATGATCGCGCCCTTTTCCAAATCAAGATTTTGAGTTTCATGATATTGTGATTCCTGTTGTCAAGTTTCCTTACTCTACAACCTCCAAGACCCAAAATGTCGAATTGCTGAAATCTTTGGCTGCGTCCTCCTTTACAGTTGTGTCGCATTTCACAATTTCGGGAATTCCAGAACAAAGAACCCAGACCTCTTGTCTTCGAAAATACTGAAATTCTGAACCCTGATGTGTTTAGCAAAGGCTGGCTCCCCAACGAAACTTTTCATCGATTTGGAGTTTCAGACTTCGCAATTTCGCGAATCCTAATGCAAGCCTTCTCGACTCTCCAACCTTCGAAACCCCGAAATGGTCAACGAGAATTGACACTACATGGAAATGAGTACGTGCCACCTATCTTCTCGACTGTCCTCTGTCTCTGTCATGGATTCCTGCCACCTGTCACTGTTTCCAGCTTTTGGAGCTTGAACAAGCCTTAGACTATCATTCCCCTACCACTTCGAAATCCCAAATTCCAAAATGGCGCCTTCTACGGAATCAATGGCTAATAGACTCCCTTTATATCCAATGACCCACGTTATTTTAGGCTTCCGGGTACCGGGAGTTCGAGATTCTCGATCCCAAACCACTATCTTCTCGGGTTCCTTAACCCCGAAACACCAAAATGTCACATCAAGGATATTTCAGGTTTCACAACTTTAGGGTTTTCAATGCAAAGGCCCCTAGCTCCTTGTCATCAAGATTTCTGGTATTCCAGATCCTGAATTATCGAAATCCCAAAATTCCACACTTAACAATCCTTTTCGTGATCCGAGAGTTAGAGTGACCAAGGATTTTGGCTTACACTCAGGACTTACAAATTCTGAATCCCCGAAATGATCTGATGGCTCAAAACAGATCCCGATCAATGGTCCACATTGATTCCTAATACCAAAGTGATGGGTTCGTCCAATCCTTATCCACCTTGCAGCGCCTCTATATCCTATGGTCCTCACAACTTCGTGAGTTCTCCACGGAGAATTTCCACCGCTCGCTTCCTCCTTGATAACTTCTGCGAAATGGACCAGCGTTCTTCCACTATAACTTAGCTTCTGCGCGATAATTTCGCTCCCTCCCATTGAACACTTCAAAGGTACTAATCCTCCTGAGCTTTCCCTCTCAAACTCAAGTCTCTCAAAAGGACTCTTGCACGCACTCCTTGCGGAAAAATTCCAAATAACCCCTGGTTATTTGATTTCTTGACCCTATGCACTCTTTGCAGCAGTGATCCTTCAATATTTTCCTTAGGTAATAACTTCTAAGGCTTCGAATAGCCTGCACACACCTTCCATGGCTTCTGTCCTTCACCTGCACTTATGCTAGAATGAGAACAATGGTATCCTTCCTGATCTTTCTGAGATAAAACTTATAATCCTTGTCAATGCACACCTTGTGGACGTTTCACTGCACTCCTTGCAGGAACTTCTCTCAAGAAGAGAAACAATTGAAACTCATTCTCTCTCTCTCAAAATTCAAACATTCAATATGAAATCATACATACACAAAATAGCCTCATAACAAATGCATAACAGAGAGAATAAAACAAGCATAAGCATACCGTTCACCATGCATAAACAAAAAACATCGTAACACCATGAGATCTGATTCAAAGCTTCATATATTAATTCAAAGCTCTTGTACATGGATTCTTCTTTTCAGCTCTCTGCTACAGCTCTCCTCTTATATCTTGTGATAATGATACAACCACTACTATGATACAAAGGCGAGGGTGTCTATATCCGTTTTTCCACCTACTCTTCTAAACTGTCTAATCTATTAATTCAAACCTACCTACTTTCATTAACTCGACTTAAATGCATTTTACATTGACAGATGAGAGTAAATCGCTCACGATCTGTTTACAATAGCCATATATAAATTCAAGTACACTTCTAGCTATTACATTAATATCCGCTTCTTAATCTTTCAAAAACATTTCAAAATGTGTAAAATGTGTGTTGCACTCCTCCAGCTATCTTCCGCCTTCATGCTCGCTTGGCTGGCTGCTTACGATGTTGCTGCATCAATTCTCCATGATGCCAGGGGTTCTGGAGATATCGATAGGTATCATTTTAGTGATGGTTGCCATATTACCCTTGGCATAAACTGTGTGCGTAGCCAGAGGATTGATAGGACAAGACCTATCTCCAGTCATAGTCAACAAAAATTCTCCTGCCTCTATTCTTCCTAACTCTGGGAGGAAATATGATCTATGTTGGAGATCATCCTAGGGTCTGTCTAGACCAGTCAATGCCTCTAAAATTGCCTCGTCAGAGGGCAAGACCAAGTCTAAGGAATCAGTAGCAGAAAGGGAACCTTGAGCCCAGGAAGGCTCGATAAATGGATCTAACTCCTATGTGGGAGTCAGATCGAGGTTAGCAAAATCTTGTTGTACTATAGAGTACACAAATTCTACCGAGGAAAAGGGCATGGACATGCCATGGTGCCATGTCCCTTCCATCATGGCTAATGTGGAAGGAAGGATCCATAGATCATCAAAGTAAGTCATGCGAAACGATGATACCGAAAATATTTCAAACTTAGGCTGGTCAGGGACAACCGATATCATTTTGACATCATCGGAAGGAGGAGAGTAATCGAAAGTACCCATGAGAGGTTGGAACAAACCAACCCCCACGTTGAAGACGCCGATATGTAGATTATAAATCATCGGGATCATGGATGCCCACAATGAAGGGTCAGGTCTGGAGAAGGAAAATTGATCAATGGTCACGATTTGGCCCTTGTGTGGAAACAACAAGACCGAAAAAACTATAGAAATTGTTGCATGTATGACATATGTCCAACTCCTTCCTAACAGGAGGTTGTAGTCCAGAGGAGCATCGACCACATCAACTTCGACACACACGGTCTTCCCTCCTAACTACACGGGGAAAGAATGAATGATTCCATGTAGTCTGAAAGAATGACCATCAAAAGTCGTAAGAAGAGTAGGTGAAGGATATAGAATGAGTTGGCCAATGGCCTTCCAACACGCCAACAACATCACACATGTCGAGGCATCCTCATCAACCATAGTATGAAAAATATTCTGGGTAAATGTTTTCGTGGTGTAAGGCACTACTATCTGAAACACGACGTGATATGGGAGACAAGGTTTCAATTTAGTTGTATCAAGCGAGATAGTTCTTGGATTACATGTCTCAGCAGATCCTAAGGCAGCTAGAATAGCCTTTCTTTGCAAAGTGAAACTCTGGAGGACCTCCAAAGCAAACATTGCATAAGGGATTTGTGACAAATACTCCACCACAGATTATTTTTGGGAGGCTCTCACATTTGATTTATGTGAAGCCTTCTTGAACACCGCTTTTGGGATTCATGTCATTGTTTCTCCCATCATTCTCTCGATATGGAGAGGACAAATTTTTTTTTGGCTTCTTTACCCTTTTCGACAGTACTTGTCGTTCAATAATCATGTTCTCTAGTAGCTATGTGAGCTTCACCTTTCAACATATAAACATTTGAGGTCGAGGGATTACTAGACTACGAAGGGGGTCCCTGACTGCCCCCATCCACGTTTGTAGAGGCTTGGGTTAAATTTTTCCCATGTGGAAATGGGTTCATTAACAGATCAGGTTGTTTCTGCACCAGTAACTTCTAGGCCTCCATGAGCCGAGGGCACGGGTGAGTTGGGTGGTCTTCCGTGCAAAATTTACATAGATACTTCGACATATTTATCTCTGTGTTTCCCCCACCATCATTATTGGTGGGTTTCTTATCTCCCTTACCCTTCTTTCTCTATTTTTTCTTTCCGTCGGCCTGTTGGTTGGACTTTGGGTTTGTCGATTGCACATTGTGTACATACGACATCCAAGTAGGGGGAGAAACTAAACTAGAGGTTTGGTTGGACACTGACTGATGTATTGACAATTGCAGAAATTTATTTGACAACTGATCAACAGGCTCGCTTGTGCTAAACCGACAATTCCATTGGCATGTGGTCCAGACTTATGTTTGGTCCTGTCAAGTATAGACCTCGATGCCTCTGTCAAAATTTCATAAAGTAAACCAGTCTGAGAGTAAATCAACTCTAGCTATTGATCTATCATTATCTCTTCTTCTTCTTAAAAGACCCCCGACATTGCTACATCTTTGGATAACTGAGGGACCAAAAACTTGATGAACCACTCGAACAAAAAATCTGGTGAGATTGGTAGCTTTATCAAACTCTTTCGGCATCTCCATTCTCAGATATGATCAGAGATATGGTCTGGCTTTGTCTGCTAAATGTTGGCCAATAATTTGGTGTCAACATCATATCTCACAGGTAATTTAAAATCATTTAAGAAAACCATTGCCAATTCGCCAAAAGTAGAGTATCTTAAGTGATTGAGTTCAATGTACCATTTCGCGACACTCCTGATGAGAGTGTGTTGAAAAAAACGCAATTGTACGGAGTCGTATTTCAATGAGTTGGATGAACACCATAGGTGAAAGGTAGTCATATGATCACCTGGATATTCATTAGGTTTTCCCTCAAACTTTGGAATGTTCGAGCGTAACTTGGTCGACATAGGAGGCTAACATGGATCATGATAGATTGGGTCATTTAATAATCTTGACAAGTCTAGAAAATGCAAAGTTTCCAGAAATGGTAGCTTAGGTTGTTGAATATGTACAGGAGGATAGTTGCTTGGGTTTTGGATGGCACCAAGTTACCAAGAAAATTTAGGTTACTGGCCTGGGTTCTAGTAAAAACCATGGCCTAGCTAGCATTCAGATACTGCACTTGTTGAGACGTCATCAACTGATTCCCATAGTAGGACGTTGAGGGCTGAGAAGGAATTTCTCCCTATGTTGTCTTCTAAATGTTCTGGAAAGAGTTTCCCCCTGCTGCTCCAACAGGAATGGATGTTGAGCCTTGTTCAGGGTTCCATTGACTATGGAAAGGGTTGCCCCCAATCGACATCCCTGATGAGGGAACTGATCCCTGCCACGGATTCCAAAGTCCTTGAGAATTGTGTGCCCCCTGTGTAGGAATAGTACCCTGCGTAGGATGTTGTGATCCAAAACCAGGGTTTCCCCT
>SNQJ01S0243982.1:0-13294 GCA_010110895.2 Picea sitchensis
TGAAGAAGATCAAACGCTTGGGAGCTGAATGATCATGAATGAACTAGGAGTTTCACTCCTAGACTTTAATGTAATGGAAATTAAGTAGTAGTTAGTTTTTTTTCTCAAGTAGATGAGTAGTCAGAGGGAACCCTAGGATCCCTCTAGGATAAATAGAGGTTTTGTATGCTCGAATGAGGATGCTGCAAATTAGTAGGAGATTGTTGTGATTTAGTTGTTGCTAAGTTTTTTAGTTGGTGTTTTATCATAGATGTAGCCATTTACATTTGAATGAATAAAACAAAGGAAAATTGATCCAATGTCTGGTGTTGCTACTGTTTACAATTCCCTTGTTATTTTGTTTTCATGAATGAATGAGTTATGTTATTGAGTATATGAAATTGTGAAGTGTTTGGATAAGTTTCTATTGTGCTCTTCATTAAGTTCATGCAAGGTGTGCATACATTCCACAAAGAGTGCATTGACAGAGTTTGTTTCAACTCAGAAGATTAGAAGATATAGTGTGAAACTTTCCCTTTACAAGGAGTGAAAAGTGACTATTGCAAGGTGTGCACAGTCATCCGCAAGAACTTAAGAATTTCATGGGAATCTGCTGCAAGGAGTGACAGACTCTGTTTTCAATCATAAGCTTAGAAGAGATAGCGTAAAATTTCCATTTGAAAGGAGTGCAAAGGGACTATTGCAAGGCATGCATAGCCACCTGAAAGAAGAAAATTATTGCGTAATAATCTGTTGCAAGGAGTGCACAGATCCAAAATCCAACTAAGGGTTGAATTAATCTGTTAAGGAGTCAAAGGGTTCAAAGGAGAAATCTCATGAGAGATAGAGGGAGAAATATTCAAGGGAAATGAAGTTCTGAATATTTCACGAATAATCGACTAAGATCCATTCAATAGGGAGAGGGATCACTCTGGATCGTCGGATATGGGCTAAGTGAACAATATTTAAGTCTTTGTGTGCATAGAGGAGCGAGGACTTGCCAAAGTCCAGAAGTGATTAGGGATAATCCATCATCCAGAGGGATAGGTGGCGCAAGATCAACAACTTCGAAAGTTCATAGACCAGGAGGAGGTGAAATCACCGAAGAGCCAAAGTAAATCCTAAATTTTGATGATCAGAAGGTACATGTCAACAGATCGAAGACTTCGGTTGAAATCACTTAGAAGGTGAGTGTGCAGGAGTTGAAACTCTCGAAACCTGAATACACAAAGTGAATCATAGTCATCTGATTCAGAAGGACACGTGACAAAAATTCGTGGACCCTGGGTAAAGACCCAAAGGGAATTGTAGACATCTAATTCAGAAGTAAACATGACAAAAATCTATGGACTCTCGGTAAATACCTAAAGTGAAACCTAGTCGTCTGATTCAGAAGGACACACAAAATAAATCTGTGGACTCCAGGAAAAGACCCGAAGTGAATCATATTCATTTGATTCAGAAGGAAACATGAAATAAATCTATGGACTACAGGTAAATACCTGAAGTGAATCACAATCATCGATCCGTGAAGGACACGCATCGATATATCATCATCTTCGGATGAAAGTGCTCTAGGGGAAAGAGAAGATTGAGAGTTGAAACTCCTAGTGTCCAAAGAGTCGAAGTGAATCATAGTTGTCGATTTGTGAGGGACACACATCGACAGATTGTCAACTTCAGGTGGAAGTCCTATGGAGGAAGCAAGAGTTGAGAGTTGAAACTCCCAAATCCTGAAAGGAGAAATAAATCATAGCCATCGATTTGGAAGGAGGGCATGCGTCGTTAGATAGTGGAGATCTGGGAGTGTGTGTGAAAGGAGGAAAAGGGTCGGTAAATGATAGTTGACCAAGGAAGAAAGAGAATAGGCCTCAGTCCTCGATCAAGAAGCAACGATTGAGATCCCAAGATCAACGGCCGTGCTTAATTGTGGGGACAAAAAGTAGTCAGGTTTTAAAAATCTTGGATCGAACCACAATTCAAACCACGGTATTTCCAAATGGACACGTGGCAACTGCTATTGAATTGGGGGAGAAAAGAGGTGTGGCTTAAAACCTCTCTAGGTCACCTCGCAATCGTGTTTTTACGTTAGTACATAGCCCGAGGTCACATAGGGAAAGGGCTAACGAAAGAGGAGCTAGTCCCTGAACATTGATAGTTCAACAACGCAAAGGGAGAGGTTGTGGGTGTCATAGAACCTACACCAAAAGACTAAAAAGGGCATCTGTTAAATCACATGGGATACCATTAAGGTTTTAAAGAGTCGATCTGGCTTTGAGAATCGAAGATCCTTGACTAGGAGATCGCACAAGCCCAAGTGAGAATAGGGGGTCTGCATCACATCTGCATTATTGAGATCACTTGATTAGTCTTGGATAAATGACACGAAAAACATTTTATATAATTAAAATATCAAAAAAATCATATAATGAAAATTTTCTTCTTACCTATGTCTCCCCACTAAGATCTGTAATATACCTCTAATTTGACATAAATATTTTCTTTTTTCTTTTTTTTATATAACGGTACATTAATCTTCAACTTTTCGTTTAATAAAATTACAGAACAGGATATTTAAAGTTTAACTTGATTACATATTAACATTTTATCATATGAGGATAGTACTATGCTAAACTAACATCATACTTTATATGATGGGTTGTCAAAAGATTCCAGTACCTTTTCAACACATATATTTATTTTATAAATCTATTAATACTTATACATATACCCACCTGTATACGATGTACATTAGGATTCAAGTCCTAATCTTCTTAAAAGTTTGATGTGCAAGTTTATATCATTGCCCTGTCATAGTAGCATATGCATCAAAACTGTGTATACGTCGAGAGTTATGACCTTAGCATAACTCATATTATGTCATGGTTAGTGATATTATTTTGTCATTGCCCGAGTCACTAAAATGGATTTCCCTTAAGGATCAGTCGTGGTCAAACACATTTAGTCATTTGACTTAAGGTTTTAAACAAGGAAACTCTCACGCAATTTTCTTATGCAACTAACTCGTAACTAAAAGTCATTCCATCGATAGAGAAAATAGAAAGGTAAGCTAACTGAACGAATTAGTTAGTGGCTGACTAGTTACAACTGGACAGTCACATATCTGGGTTGGTAAGGGAAGGAGAGGTATCTATCAGAAAATAATTAAGGCTATGTTCTTGTGTTTAATATGGGTCTTGCACGCACCAGTCTCGATGGCTCTCCAACCTGACCTTCCTTAATTCCTCTCGTGCCAACTCTGTCCTAGCACATGGCCCATTGTCCTTCAACATTTACTCTAGTAGTACACCCTCAACTTAGATTTTAGGTGAGATCCTTCCTCGTCATTGCGACTCCTCGAGAAAACAAACATCAACTCTATGTGTGCTTCTTTTGGATGCGGGGAAAATGTACACTAGAGGTCATTGTTCAACAATCCAGTCGACTAGGTCATTGTTTAGCCTCCTCGTAATTAGTTTAGGGTTTTGATATGACCAAGGTTACACCACTTCATGATCTTTCCCGGTGGTTATAATACAAGACCAGGGTCGGCTACATGCGAGTTTTCATGTTAAAAGGGCTAGGTTACCCTATGTGTGACAACTCTTTCTCTCTCAATCTTTCCTTTGTGAAGGATTGAGTCCTTCTGTCGGCATTACAATCAAACCCTTAATTGGTTTTTCAATGGAACCTGTAACCATTACTTACTTTGTATAAATGAAAATCCTACCTAATATGTTCGTGCCCAGTTCCTGGAAATTCCTTACTATATGTGTCTCTTGAATATAAGGTTCTATGAATATTTTATAAGGGTATTTCCTTCCGTCGAATACAATTTGCATCAGTAGTTTTTAGGGTTTTGATATGACCAAGGTTACACCACTTCATGCTCTTTCCTGGTGGTTATAATACAAGACCAGGGTCGGCTACATGCGAGTTTTCATGTTAAAAGGGCTAGGTTAATTCTGCGGTGTGACAACTCTTTCTCTCTCTCAATCTTTCCTAGAAGGATTGAGTCCCTTCCACAATGGCACATAATCAAACTCTTAATTGGTTTTTCAATGGAACCTGTAACCATTACTTACTTTGTATAAATGAAAATCCTACCTAATATGTTCGTGCCCAGTTCCTGGAAATTCCTTACTATATGTGTCTCTTGAATATAAGGTTCTATGAATATTTTATAAGGGTATTTCCTTCCGTCGAATACAATTTGCATCAGTAGTTTTATTGTCTTGGGGACACTAAAAGTTGCAAGGAAACCTCGTAGGGGTCTGGTCCTGACATGCCCTATGATGACTTCTTACTCTCATTACTCTCTATAGTCTCAATTTTGGGAGGGTTCAAGAGTCTAACATTTGGGGTAAAGTCCCAGTATTATGGAAGCCAATACCGTCAACTATTTTACTATGTTTAAATTTTGTTGATTTAATGTAACTGCACTTTTGTTCCATTATATTTGTTTTCATTCAAAGTAATGGTATAATTGTTGATGATGGGCTTTGTTGGTGCAAGGACCCATCAGATATTTTACTACTTCTCCCATGCAACCAACATCCATCCCAGAGACAGACAAGGAAATGTACATAATCACCTAAATTAGAAGTTAAGCATTCTCGGTATATTCTAATAATACTATCACCTATTGGTATTCTTGTTTCTTGTAAATAATTTACTAATTCTCTTGATTGATAATTCTTCTAGGCTTTTGTACTTGGAAGGACTTCGGAGCTCCCTCTTCGTCTTTGATATAAAAGGTATTCGAGTTTCTTTTTTTGTTAACCTCTCATGTGACCCCGCAAACAGGGTTACATGGTTTAGATTGTAGACGTCCGATAAAGGCACTTGGTTTAACATAATGGCTTGGAAAGAGGGAAAAAATCCCAACTGTATTCTTAAGTTTAAGGTACGGTTGTCATGAGTAATGATAATTCCGAAGATTTTCCTACAGGAATTCCTTTCCTGTTTAATTGAACAATGTAATGGCTATTTTATTAATCAACTCATTTCACTGTTCGAATGTATCTTACCTCAAGTAATTTTGGCTATCATAAATATAGTATCTAATTTTTGAACCTCTAGATAATTTGGATTTTAGCAGCTTATACAAATGCTTTGGGTGGAATTCTATAATTTAAAGGTCCATCTTTAAAGATTTTCCTTATTTTAATTCTACATTCTCAGACACTCTGATGATGAGACTCTAGTGTCTTGTTTACTTTGACATATTCCTATTTTTCTTTGTTACCGAAATCTTAGGATCGATATTTCATCCAAGCAATGAGCCAAGATGTGGCCCCGTGGACTACTTATTTTTTTACATATATATATGTTATCTATATACACAGTGCTTACACAAATGCTCATGTCTATCCTTTGGAGTTCTTTACTTTGTAGGGTAATTCTATCTTATTGGTAATAGTTTTCACTTTCAATTTCAGGATGTGTATACTGAGACTTGATAAATGCATGATGCCATTTTCTTATTCATACAGTTTAGTTCCAAAGGGTAATATATATAGAATATATATATAGATATATATATATATATATAGATATATATATATATATATATATATATATATATATATATTGACCATAATCCTGTTTACTTTTGGATTCATATGTATAGGTATATAATTAAAAAGTTCCTGCCTGCCTGTGGCATAATTTCATGTTATAAAGTAAAATTCTCATGTTACCTAAATATGTAAATCTAACCCCTCTAGAATCTTTAACTCCAACTCTATTTACACTCAAATGGTACTATACTGGAAACTTCAATAAAATGGAAAAGAAATCCCTACAGCTACTTCCGATGTTAACCATCCAATTTTCCCGATTTGTCGTAACAAATAAAAAAATTCTAAGATTCATTCAACTCTTTAACTCAAACTGAAACGCCACTCACAATATTTTTAGGGTTCAAGGTATGCTATCGATTCAAGAGCATCACCTAATCTGACGATTTCGCCTGAAAGATTAGATGTACCCATACCAAATTTGAATAGTCGCGACTACAACTAAGGATCAAAACATCTAAATAAAAAGGGAAATAATTCAATTGATTAATAAATTAAGACATCACAGTATATAAGATCATTCACACAGAAGGAAAAGAGTATATCCTAACTAGTCTGGGAATACAAAGGGAACAACCATGTTCCTCCTAACTATAGAATAGGGCCAAATCACTTTCCCACCCACCCCCTAGGATTCCCACTATGAATCCATGAGGGAGAAATTTAATGTTCCTCTTTCGCTATAGTCCACTTCCAGATCATAAATCCTCCTTGCCTCACACTCAAAAAAAAAAAAAAATCACAAAAGAAGAAAAAAAAAAATCAATCGCCTCTTTCCCAAAGATACTTAGCAAACAAGCCCGCCTCCTCATTATAGGTGATGATTAATAAAAAAATTCACCTGTGTCTCTTTTCCCTCGGGAATTCTTGCACCAAACCTTAATTTTGAGGGGCCTTAATGGCCAACTTCTAATTTCTTGGCCAATTTTGTAAATAATTCAGCCCAGAGAGCCCAACATTTGCCCCACTCATGGAGTCATGGTCACTGATTTTAACATGGTTGTTTCATTTTTCCTCCCTAATCAATATAAAATATTATGTTTTCATATAAGTGTCATAATCTAATAGCTAGTTGGGTCAAATCAAATATTAGTCCAATAGTCATAATTATTACACTATTAAATCTCAAATCTGAATTGACATAAATGAAAAAAATCCAAATTCGAATTTACTAAAATGGAATAATTTCCAACAAATTTAAATTTTAAAACTTTTATTTTGGGGATGTCAGTATTATTTCCTCTTTAATAAAACATCGTTCCTGTTCACCTTTCTTTGGAACAAATTTGGTTGATTTCTGAGATTCCTCTCCCAACTCCCAAAGTGGCCTCCCTTTAATTAAAGTTCTTCCATTCCACCTCACTAAGCAAGATATTCTATTCAAGTGTTTCTCTCTTCGGTCCAAAATACATAGGGGTTCCACCTAGAACTTAATTTCCTTCGGTCTCAACTTGGCCCAAGTTCCAATAAATCTATCCTGGAGTAGGATCAAGGAACATATTTTTTCAACAACAAACATGAAATACATTATGAATTTAGATTAGGAAAGTGTTGGTATGCTACGGGTCCGATTCAAGTTAGTATCTCGAAGGTCCCACAAAACCAGGGTGCCAAATGAATGCCTTCCCTAACTTCAACAAACTTTTTTCAGGCTTTGACCTTCAAAACAACATGGTCTCCCACTTGAAATTCCAGGTGTCTTCTTTTTAGGTCCGCATAAATTTTATTTATGTCATGTGCCTCCTTTAGATTTTGTTGTACTTTTATTACCCTTTTCTCCGTTTTTTTGGAGCATTTCTGGTCCAACCATTGGTCGGTTAATTGGATCGTCCCAACTAATTGGCATTGTGCACTTTCTGTCATATAGTACCTTGAAAAGGCTTAACTTGGTTGAAGTTTGTTACCCATTATTAAATGAAAATTCTACCAAGTGCATATAGTTTTCCCACTTGTTCGATTTTGTTCTTATGTATATATCTTGTCTCATTTGTCCTTTTCAGTTCATCCATCCATTTCTAGATGATAACCACATTGAAATTCAATTTATATTTATCCCCAAACAACTCTTTCCAAAAAAGGATGTGAATTTGTTCTGCCTAAATGCATTTTATGAATACAATGCAGTCTAAAAATTTCTTCTATGAATATTTCAACAATGTTAAAAGCTTTAAAAGTAGACTTTATGAATAAAAGGCAAAGCAAAGTTACTGAAATTTATCAATTACAATCCAGAGAACTACTATGTTTTGAAGTTTGGCAAACCTATTATAGTCCACATATATTCTCACTTCCATTCTGGTACTGTTAATGGTTGTAGTAGGCCAGTTGGATGTTGGTGCTTGGCTTTGACTCATTGACAATCTTGGCACCTAGCCAAGTATTCTTCTTCCTCTGTTTCACCCTCTATATTATGCCAAGAAAATAGTTCTTCTAAGTGTTGTTGTTTTCCAGCATCGTGGATGGCCAGACACATTTCCTACACTCTCGTCTCAAGACTATTAATTGTATCTCCATGGAATCTGGTATGTAGAGCCTATTTTTAAATCATAATAGTCCTTTATTGTCGATACTTATATCTGTTTTATCTATGTTTATTTAATATTCTTTGTAATTTCATGAAGTCTTAGTGTACTTTGTCGTGTTAATACTCCAAGCATATCTTTTATCTTTTGTTCATGTCACTTCATTTGAGAGTTTATCTCAAATAAATCCATGACCTTCTGCCTACCTTATTTTCATTTCCCTTGATATGTATGACTAAGTTTAATTTGCTCAAGAAGGATGTTCATCTTTGTCTGCATTGAGATCCGGGTTGTTGGCCAAACAGATACTTACACCTACTTCATTATCCAATAATAGTAGAAATTTTCTTCCCATTGTGTAGTGTCTTACATTTTTGGCAAGTATTATCACATTATTTCTAAGTCATGAGCAGACATAATTTCCTGTTATTTTAATTTTTGGGACTACCATAAAATCACGAAATCCCTTTCCCCTGAAAGTTAAGACAACACCTAGTCCTTCTTTACTCACAACTACACAGACGGTGAAGTCTTTATATGGATCTACTACCTTTAAAATTGGCGTGGTCATTAACAATTCCTTCAACTTATTAAAAATATCTTGACACTTCTATGACCAATTAAACTTGGTCCCTTTCTTTTGTAATGACTTGATAGGGTAGGATATCTTGGAAAAAACCTTCTATAAACCTACAATACGACACCAAGTGATTCCTATGAATGACTGTATATCTGCTACATTCTTAGGTACCATCCATTCCATAGTGGCTTTTATCTATTCTCCTGTGCTCACAATGCCTCTCTGTGGAAATGATATCCCAGTATATTGTATTTATTTTGATAAATTCACCTTGTCAAATTTCTCACAAGTGTTTTGTGTTTCCTCAATATCTGTAGAAACTATTCTTAAGTGTTCACTGTTCTTCCTTTTAGAATAGACTAGACTATCAAGCCAATAAATATCACTTTAACTTGTCTAAGTACTGGGACCAAAATACTGCTCATCAGCACATAAACATAGGTTGGTGCATTAGTGAGTCCAAAAGGCATGATTACAAAATTGTAGAACCATATCTTTATTCAAAACTTGTTTGTTTATGTACTCTTCTCTTTATCGAATCTCTGATGGTAACCTGATCATAACCAACTTTGAAAAGTGAGGATGGTCTCTAATTAACTTGATTCTAACAAATCAATGGGCCTTTGGTAAGGGGTAGTATTTGTTCTAATAGTCATTTTGTCTATAATAGATACATAGTCTTAGAGGATGTCTTTATTTTCATAGAGGACTGGTGCCCCATAGAGACACCTGCTTGATATATTCTTGTCCAACACCTCGGGAATTGTAATTTTAATTCTACGCTTCCGGGTAGACCTATTTGGTAAGGCAGGATTTTGAGATAGGGAAGAGCTAAGTAGGTAGGTCTATGAGAAGTTCCATTCCTCTAGGGGGGTGATTCCTGCATCTCATCCACAAACATCTCTCTGTACCATGAGATGAAAGTTCCTAAATTTAGGCTTATCTTATGTTTCAATGGATCTGCTATTTGGATGGCGTAAACTTGACATTCCTTTATAATAAATTTCTTGAGTTGCATCTTTGAAACTTGTCTGACTGGTACAAGTTTTAGTATACCTTGGACTTTTCTAGTAGTGTTGAAGTCAGATTATAGTTAAGTAACCCTGTATAATGCACCATAGCAAGTACTGCTTTTTTGCCGCCTAAATCCAACTAACTCATGGATAATCATATCATAAGTTCCTGTAGATGTTCAAGGATGTTTTTATTATCATCTAAGTTTCTAGCCACAATTTAAATAAATTCTATGTAACTTTCCCTTGTAGTTCTTGTTGCTTAAAGTTGTACCATCCATGATTTTGTGTTCTTTCATTTCTTAAGCTTGTTTTGACTCTTCTACATCAGGAGTAATATAACTAACATAGCTCTGAGGGCTGAAACATAAATTCAAGAGTTGTTGATTTTACCTTCGATCTCTACAAACAAGGAATGGTGGTCAGCTTGTTGACCTTCATCTATATTGTACTTATCTCAGATGTAGCCTCGCTTCACGCCTCCTAATGAGGCTTCCTATAAATTGTGCACAACAATTCTGTTTGTTGGTTTTAAATGTGGACAGTTCCTCCTTGGATGAGTTTCTCCACATTCCCATCACTTTTATGGCTTTATGGAACCTGTCCCCAAACTTTTTTTGTTCCCAAATTTATCGGTTTACCACCTCCTTTTGTATTCAGATTGTTTGAGTGAAAATATTTCCTTAGAAATCTCTTTGTCAAGATCTGATCATGAGATGGCTAGTATCCCTTCTTATGTTGGTTCATTCTTTCTTGTTTTGTCCTTCCAAGCTTTGTGAAACTCTAACCATTGTTTGTATTGGTCATATACATTCTTGCTTTATCAATACTTCAAATTAAGGATACAAGGCTAAAACAAACTCATAATTGCCCTCAGAGGGACTCATGGTAACAACTTAAGAATCATTGGATTTCTACCTTATCTTATCTGATGTACGGTACGAACCTTAGTAGCACCAGAAATTTATTTATAAGGTCCTACCTGCATCCTACCCAAGTCGCTAGTCATAAAATTCTTCTGCTTTCTCCTCATAACAGCTTTCTCTCTTAAAGTTAGGTATTGTTTTTGAAATACTTCTTAAAGTCGTTGTCTATCCAATTGTTTTCCTTTAGGGTCTCTCATTAATTTCAGGTCTTGACACCAAATGTCGGCCTTCCCTTTCATATTGTATATGGCCATTATGACCTCATATTGTTGGAATAGTTGTAGATCTAGAAGTATTTTTTGATGTCCAAACAACCATGCCTCTGTAACTCTCTTCTCCTAGTCCCCAGATTCTCCATCAAAGGTGGTTGTTTTAATATTTTCAAATTCTTTTCCTTCAAGGTGGTCTACTGTTTCTTTTTCTGTATGTTTTAGTTTTGTCTCGCTGAACGTGTTCCTCACATGAACCGCCTCCTTTCCGCTTCCACCAGTTTGGAGGCCCTTTGCTGACCTCTTCTTCATGGTTGTCTTTGGGATTTTCTTGGTCACTATATTGCCAAAGGCATTTCATTTCATCTCTTTTGTTCCCTGTTGTGCTTTTCCACTTTCTATTGTCCGCTGAAACTCTGCAGAGCTCAACAATAAGATTCCTCATTGTTTCTATAACTTCATTTGGTGATCTTCTGTCACTATTCTTCCTTGGGTATTTATGAGGTCCCTATTCTGGATTTACTTCCATTCTGATCATCAGATCATTCTCAAATTGTTGCACTAGCTCACCAAAACAGAAAAAAGCTTTTTGTTTGTAACAAAGAAGTTTTTTATTAGTTTTTCATAAGTAATATATATATATATATATGCCAAAGTTTTAGCTGTGGCCCTATTCCAAGGTCTAGTGTTGTAAACTCTTTCTCTGATACCATATGTAATATGCCTCTAATTTGACATAATTTTTATTTTGTTATTATTATTTTTTAACTTTATATTAATCTTCAACTTTTCGTTTAATAAAATTATAGAACATGATATTTAAAGTTTACCCTGATTATATATTAGCATTCTATCATATGAGGATAGTACTATGCTAAATCAACATCATACTTTTATATGATGGGTTGTCAAAAGATTACAATACCTTTTCACTACCTCCATTGAAGTTCAACTTCGCCTCTAACTCTACCTATCAACGGTCCTCTTCATATTGAACGACCGAGTCTAGAAATAGTTCATCATCCTACTCCTAAGGTTTGTGTTCGTAAGTCGTCATTTAACTTCATGCATGTTTCTCAGAACTACAGTATTGTATAATATCTTGTGCAAGCACCCTCCATGATGTCAACTCTCTAAGTCCTTCAAAGTTGTCTTACACAATGACATGAATTGTTAAAGGCCATTGGTGGAATTTATCCTACTCATACTTAACTTGATAATATTTGACCTCGAAGATCATATTCCAAGGCATCCTCCTCAATTAGCATTTTGAATACAATTTATTGAGGAAAATAAGAATATTTGTTTTAACCGCTATTGATGAAGGAGCCTCGACTCACATCATGTCCATCACTTGTTGGAAAGTTTTCATTGGCCTCCACCCCATCGAATACACAATAGTCTTAAATATTTTAATGGTACAAGATTTAAACCTTATGGTGTTCTTCCCTTGTTATCTATTACATTAGAAGCTGCTAAAGAAGTTATTGCTGAGATTGAGGTACTTGATGCACCTCTCAATTATAACCTTCTACTTCAATATAGTTGGATTAATAAAATGTGCGGCGGTTGTTTCACTCTTTTCTTTTTCGTGTGATATGTTTCACTCACCAAGGAAAATTTTATATTGTTGATCAAATTGCCTTCTTTAATTATGATTCTCATACTAGAAACGTGCACTGGGCACACCTGTATGCACACAATATATGAGAAATAATCAATAGTTATTGTTCAAGGAAGTAATGACTTCCAAAGGTAGCTACAACTTCCAAATTAAAGGGAGAGGGATAAACTCTAAGAGGAAGATACAATCCTCCAATATCAAGAGAAATTTGAACTCTATCCTGCCCTTCCTTCCACCATCACCATCAACCAATTATTACATAGAACCCGACAATGTTTCATGAGACTTCTTCAATTTCTGCAATTCTTCAATTCTTGGATTACTCTGATCCTATAGATAATATTACCCAATGTATTCTCTGAAACTCCTCTAGTTTTCACTCCTTGAATCCTCCCCAAAAAGAGGTTATATAAAGAATGGTAGACTTTATTCAATTCTAGTCTATTCAGGAGAGTGAACTTGCACAGAATGCCTCATGCTCAATAATTAACATCCAATTCTAAAACTCACACAAAAGAAACTACAGTTCGTACTCTTTCCAATTAAATCCATCCCACTTCATTTGGATTCTCGATGAAGAAGTTATGACTATTTTACCTGGAACACCTTTTTATTGACTAGCTTCAGGACTGGTCACAAACCCTATCTTCCACAAAGTGTATCTCCATAATTATAGTGTATCAAGAGATGAAATTTTTACCAGAGGTACCTTGATATTTATTCTCAATACCATAGTGATTTCACCATATGAATCATTCTATAAAAAAATTTATATCAAAAATGGTAATACTTATACATATACCCACCTATATACGATGTACATTAGGATTCGAGTCCTAATCTTCTTAAAAGTTGGATG
>SNQJ01S0243983.1:0-13294 GCA_010110895.2 Picea sitchensis
AATTACTAGATTCTTCCCCTTTGTAAACCAAGTTTGGCTCCAAAAATTTCAACATCTCCCTAAATATTGAAGGTGTCAAGGAAATAGGAGTATTGCTTTGCAATGGGATGGCCCTTTTGTTCTGGATAAATTTGTCGATGCACTAGGCGACAATATCTTTGCATTCAAAAATCTCGAGGACACAAGCTGCGAGAACTATCTCTAAAGTCCACACCTTGTTGTTTTCTTTACCTAGTATATTTGAATGGTACCAATGCGACTAGGACCAATGATAGTTTTGGTCTTCTCTAGCGAAGAGGTTCAAGGTATCTCCACAAAAATGTTGTTTTCTCATGACTAACTTTGTTGAGATGGTGAGATTTTCTTGTAATATTACTTTGCAAAGTAAAACAATTTTAAGTTATATTTCTTTCGAAGAAAGCATTAACTCAAAATAAATTTGACTTGCCTCGATATAAACACCATTAATTAATGGCCATTTTAGAAATGAATTTAGTAGTTAAGTCCATAAATATAATATTAAATGTGACTCGAGAAAATTGAAAGAAGGGACATGTGATGGCGGAGAGTCGGGGTAAGCAATTAGAATGGAAAGGCAAGTCCGTGAGTCCAAAGGTCCACGAGTCCGAAAGTCTGAATAGATGAAATGGCTAAGTGTTGAGATAGGTCGGGTGGGCTGTAAGAGAAGTGGAAGCATAACATGTAAGTCCGTGAGTCTACAAGTCCGAAAATCCGCGTTACAAAAATAAACTAAGTGTTGGGGTGTATGGGTAAAGGGAACATAATACAAGTTCGAAAGTACGCAAGTATGAAAGTATGAAAACAAGGTAAAAATGACTAAGTGTGGTAATCTTTATACAACAAAGAAAAGGGGGAAAGGGGGAAAATGGGAGATTCGAGAAAGAAAATTATAGAAGGGGAAGAGAAGAGGTAAGAAAAGAAAAAGGGGAAACAAAAATAAATGGGAAGAACAAAATGGGTTCAACAAATAGCTCCAACTGTGGGTTGTCAAGAATGAAAAATATCATGACCAGATGTTTTATCCTTTGAGCAATGGAGTCGAAACAATGAGGATGTACAAAAATAAAAACTATGTACAAATAAAAGAGAGTGTCTCAAGTGAAGAAAATTTTCAGGTGTTTGTCATTGATAGGCAACATCAAAATCTTTCCTTTCATATCTTTAAGCATGTATGAATTGAAACCCAAAATTTTCTCAATGAGGTAAGGCCCAATCTAGAGTGCTTCGAATTTTGTATGCATTGATGGATTTTCTTTTTCTTTGTTCGATAGCAACACCGATTCTACCTTTTGAAAGTTCTTGATTGTTTCACTTTGATCAAAATATTTCTTAACATTATGTTGCCTCTGTGATATTTCTTCAAAGCCTCACTTCTTTCTTCTTCTAATCTCAACAATTGATTCAATCTCTTCTGCATAGGGGGAGTATCTTCAACATCCTCTAGGTTGACTGCATAAGTCAAACAAAGGGGAGTATCTTCAACATCCTCTAGGTTGACTGCATAAGTCAAAGAATTCAATTCAAGGTTGATTAGCATCTTCGCTTCATTTCCATAAACCAGCATGTAAGGAGACATCCCAGTGCTATCCTTCAAAGTCATTCTACTTGCCCATAAAGTGTCTATCAATTTCAAGTGCCAATTTTTCTGATTTCGAACAATAATCTTCTTTAGGATTTGAATTAGTGTCTTATTTGTAGACTCAACAAGGCCATTCCCTTATGGATAATAATTTTATGATTTTCCCATCACAATGGCATATTCTTCAAAAAAAATTGTGAACTTTGATCCAATAAAAATTGAGCCATTGTTCCAATAAGTTTCTCTGGAACACTAAATATTGACAAGATATTATCCTTGAGGAATTTAACTAATTCGTTAGAATCGGCCTTTTTCAATGTTGTTGCTTCCCTGGCCATTTCAAGGAAATAGTTCAGAAGGTAAGAATATATATACCTCTCTTGAATTGATTTTTGGATTTATTGGCTCCAATGAAACTAAACTCCCCATTGTGTGAATGATTGTTCTATTGATATGGGTTGCAAAGGCATTGCAGATCTCTTTATTTTTCTTGAGAATTGTTGACAGGGAATGCATATTCTTACCATCATATATGAATCCTTTGAAAATTGATGGCCAATAATATCCTACTCTTATTATTTTATGCATTATAGAAGTATGTGCAAAATATCTCCACATATGCCTTCATGAAATTATTGTATCAGTTTTTGGACCTTCCTTTCATCTACACATCTTAATAACATACCATCATATTTCCTTCCGAACAATATTTCAGCAATCAAGACATAATTGACTTGAATCTATCTTAACCCTTCTTTCCTTTGGAGTCATGTTGATGGGAAATTGTCTAGATTTTAAATAGAATACAATGTTTTTGTACCACTCCGAACTAGATATAGGCTTTCCAATTGAAATCAAAATCACTCCATTTAGGGCATCACTATCCAAATTTAAATTTGTATTAGTCCCTTTCCCTTTGATCTTTCAAAGGCTTGATTTCAAATGTCATTCCAATGTTTTCCACTAATTCAATCTTTCTCTTCTCTTAGTTGTTGGTTCAAAAACAACTTTACTAGAGAGGATGGAATGTATGCTATGACATGAGAATTTAAAACATATGTCCGAAAATGTGCTACTACTTTCACGAGAGACAATGCTTTCTTCTCCAACTCTAAGTATCTTAATTCATAGTCATGGAGGGTCTTACTAATAAATTCTGGATTTGAAAAATCCTCTCACCCCCACATTTCTTTATATGACCAATTCCATGACACACTTCCTTCTTCAGAGAAAAATGAATAAATGATAAAGTCTCTTTGAAAATCTAAACTGATGAACATCAATGTTGTAGTAATTGTCTTTTGATATTATTAAAGGACAAATGTGTATCTGAATTCCATTCGAACCATTGGTGTTTCCTTAACAATAGATTAATAGGTTTTACTATGATCTCATAATCAAGAACAAACCTCCTCCTGAAAATTTTTTATCTTACCAAAAAATGACTAGATTCATTTCTTATAAGATGGAGGATTGAGTTCATTGATATCCCTAACACTCTCTGGATCAATACAAATTCCTTCTTTACAAAAAATATTCCCCAAAAAATTTCCTTCAACTACAACAAAAAGACATTTCTTTGGATTTAGAGAAACCCCATACAATCTTGGCATACATCTTTCAAACACTTTCCTCATATGATGGATATGTTCATTTCTTGCCTTTGAATGGACCATGAGATCATCTTGGTAATCCTCCTTACGTACTTTCTATCAAATATTTGTGGAACAGGTCCAATCCATAGCTCCTTTGGAGTAGCTCAAACATTTTTCAAACCAAATGACATCCAATCATATAGATACCTCTCCCAAGGTGTTACAAAAGTCGTCTTAGGTATGTCTTCCTCTGCAAATAAAACTTGATTGTATCCGCAAGTGTCAGTTTAACGTGGACATACAAGCACTCCAGAATTTGTTGAAGAAGTGGAATTCCATGTTAGGCGTGTGGGATAATTTTATTTTATAATTTGATTTATTGAGATCTCTAAACTCCACACACACATCCGGAATCGGCCTCCGTCTTTTTCCTCAGTTTGAGAGATTAGTCAATGTTCAATGGATATATAAATATTTCAACTTTCTTCATTTTTCCAATTCGATCTTCACTCAACGTTTTAACTTGGGATTCACTTCATTCTTATTTTTTTTTAAAGGGATTTGATCCTTCTCTTAAAGGAATAATATGCTGAAATATTGATTTATCATAGGATTTTAGATCATCACACTGATTTTGAACTACTCCATTAGTGGACTGGAGGAGGATGGAGGAATGATGGACGGATGGATGGAAGGAATGGATGGATGGAAGGAAGGATGGATGGATGGATGGAGACGAATGGAAGGAGGATGGATGGAATGGAAATGGAATGGACGGAAATGGAGGGGAAGGATGATGGAAGGAGGAAGGATGGATGGATGGATGGATGGATGGATGGAGGACGAATGGAGGAATGGAATGGAAGGGATGGATGGCCGGACATGGATGGATGGATGGATGGAATGGAATGGAAGGATGGAGGACGGATGGATGGAAGGAGGATAGATGGAAGGAATGGAAGGAATGGAGCCGGACGGAAGGAAAGGAATGGAATGGAATGGATGGACTGGAAAGATGGACGGAAGGAATGGACAGGAGGGATGGAATGGAAGGATGGACGGAATGGACAATTAGTTCCCTTCCTGGGATTTCTAAAAAATAATAATGTCTATTACAGTGCATTGAAATTAAGGTATTTGTCCAATGGACTGGGATTGGGGCCCTAATGACCATAAAGAAAAACATGTACATGAAAGTATGAAATAGAAAGAGGAACATGGGCGGATCTCAAACAACAAAATCTGGAAAGAATACGATGAGAAAGAAGATTATCAGATCCGGGTTATTTTTTCTAGTTAAAGAAGAAGAATAACTAGATGAAAAACTAATAAGGGAAGAAGTATATGATCAATATGGACTCCTATCATGATGGAATCTCTCTTTTCATTTGTTTTTTGATCTTTGGTACCCTACTTGTTGCGTTTGATTTTCGGTTGTAACTCGCTTCTACCGGGATATTTCCTGTAAATCTTGCAATTGAGTTGCTTAACCATTCTTGAATATAATCCCTTAATAGGGCAACAATCAATTCTTGTTTTACTTTTAATATTTCAAACATCCTTTTATTTCATGATCAATAGATAAATTTTCCAGTAAAGTATTCCCTTTGATATCTTCATTTTATTTGTATATTTGACAAGCCAGCTGTCAATATCATTATGTGTGAATTCAATCATAGTATCAAACTTTTCGGTTGATGCCCTTTTTAATTCTTCAACTTGTCCCTCAGAATGTTATTTCCATTCATGAGCATTAAATTTTAGATATACTTAGGGTCTAAGACTTCGATAGTGGTGCTAATGATATCTAAATCAAGATTTTTTTTAGTATGCTTATGTCTTCATTCTTGACAAATCAATCAATTGAGTTGACAATCCCTTCAACACATTGATTCTTTCAATCCAAATGCATCTAGTTGTCGATGTTGCTCCTCGAAAGGTAAATTTTCTTCTTTCTCATCCGCTTTGTCATTGTTGAAACTCATTACAAAACACATCACAACTCCATCTCAGATAAAAACCTTCATCATTTTTCATATTTGTATTCAAATATTCCCTGGTGTTATGAATTCTCAAACCAAGAGAGGAAATTTTTTTTTTTTTTTTTTTTTTTTTTTTTTTTTTTATTTTTTTAATATTCTCTTCGACAAAATGTCGAGTGGCAATAATCAAATTTCAAATTCCCTTAACTCTAGCACTTGACTTTGGGATTTCTTGAAAAATTTTCTCAAGCCGAATCATGGCAATGGGGGAAGCCATAATAGGTGGAGGCATGAGAGTTTCTTCCACCTCTTTAATTTTCTTTCAACCAAGCATTTTCTTCCTCCATATTGCAAATTGAAAAATCCACATCCTCGTGAATCTCATGAATGGGCATTACCCTAGAAGGAAACATGTTTCGTGTATCAATGGTAGACTGCAACTTTCCACATTTACTCTTTATGGTTCTTTCAAAGATCACTTTCTTATAATCTCTGTCAAAAGAGACATTTTTTACAACAAAAGTCTCTTCATCATAAAATATCTCATCCTAGACCATGAGTGCATAAATTTGTTGTACATCTTCTATAACATGTCCTTCTACATCTGGGAAGGAAATATTTTCAATATCCACATCCAAGTCCATATTATCCAATAACAAATCATTTTGTGGAGCATGTGTTTCTTCCCCTTCCTGTTGTGAATTAGTTCTTTTTTCTTTTAATCTTTAACTTGTGGGGGTTCTCTAAGTTCCCCCGAGGAGAGTTTCTTTCTTCATCATCCCCTAAATTATCTGTTTTTATTTGTTGTGATCTCCTGGGATGAGGGTTTGTCTTGGGTAGAACATTTCTTTGAGAAACAACTAGTGATTGAGAATTCTTCTCATTTTAAGGATTACCTCTTTCCTTGTGATTTTCTGTGGTACTTATGGACAATTTCTATATCAATCGGGAATTTTGTCATCCTCTTGATTATTAGGGTTATGGTTATCATTATCCTCCTCTCCACTTACAAATGAGTTTATGAGTGAATGGTCGAAACCGGATTGAGATCAAATGATTGTAAAAATATGACTAGGGTCAAAACTATTGATTTCATTTTCATATCTCAAGTTGGAATGGTTTAAATAGGAAGCATATTTGTCAACTGAAATTCCTCTAAGAATAATTTCACCAACTTTCCAAGGAAGAGGTATGAATTGATTTTTCCTTTTCTAAAAGGTGTGAAGCCAAAATTTGTATTGTCTATCTATTTCAATAATAAACAATTTCTCAGATACATAATATGGAAGAAAAATGGGTTTTTTTGCTAGAACAGAAAACGTTGATGATATTGTAATACTCCATATTTTCAATAATTCCTTTCCCTTTACCAAACGCTGACTTTGAATGAGAGTCATGAAGTATCTTCCACAAATAATAGCTTCTTGAATTTTAGGCACAAAATCATTGTATACTTCATATAAATGGTGACCAACCTTTTTCCTCCACAAATATTGATACCACACGGTCACTGTGGTCCACCTTTAATTTTACTCTTCTGGCAATATTTAAACCCTTAAAATCATGACAATAGGTGATAGAAAATAACAAATAAGATGACATATAAAATTCCTCTTCCTCGGTCTTGAAATTTTGCGCTTGTGTAGTAATATTATTTGAACAATCTCTCCCAAATAAGATTAATGCTTGAAATGAAATGGCACATATACAATGCCAATCTAGGAATGGTTTCTGTAGAGTCTTGGCTAGCAATTCGAAAGTAAATAACTGTGCAATTTATTTATAGTGATTTTTCAAAGAATCATGGATATACCTTCTAGAATTGATGCAAGGTCGTGTAAATATTCTTTTGAATAATTTTTATATTCCATTATTTTTTCTTTTATAAAATTTTGGCTTCTTCCCCTTTGTAAACTAGTTTTGGCTCCGGCAATTTCAACATCTCCCTAAATATTGAAGGTGTCAAGGAAATAGGAGAACTTCTCCGCAATGGGATGTCCCTTATGTTCTCGATAAATTTGTCGATGCAATCTCGTGCGACAATATCTTTGCATCTAAACCTCTAGGACACAACCAATGAGAACTATCCTTGAAGTACACACCTTGTTGTTTTCTTTACCAAATAGATTTGAATAGTACTAACACGACCTAATAACCCCATGATAGTTCTTGGTCTTTGGCTTAAAGGTTTAATGTATCTCCACAGAACCATTGTTTTCTCATGACTAACTTCATTGAGATGGCGATCTTTTCTTGTAATATTAATTTGCACAGTAAAATGATTTTAAGTTAGATTTCTTTCAAAGAAAGAATTAGCTTAAAATAAATGTGACTTTCCTCGATATAAACACCACTAATTAAAGGCCATTTCAGAAATGAATTTAGTAGTTAAGTCCATAAATATAACATTAAATTTGACTCGAGAAAAGTGAAATAAGGGACATGTGACAACGGAGAGTCAGGGTAAGTGATTAGAATGGAAAGGCAAGTCCGTGAGTCTAAAAGTCCGAATAGATGAAATGGCTAAGTGTTGAGATATGTTGGGAAGACTGTGAGATAAGTGGAATCATAACATGTAAGTTCACAAGTCCACAAGCCTGAAAGTTTGTGCTACAAAAGTAAACTAAGTGTTGGGGCAGAGTGATATGTGGGTAAAGGGAACATAATATAAGTCTGAAGATCCACGAGTCCGAAAGTCCGTAAGCGTGATGAAAATGACTAAGTGTGGTAATCTTGATACAACAAAGAAAGGGAAAAAAGGGGAAATGAGATTCAAGCTAAGGAAATTATAGAAGGGGAAGAGAAAAAGGTAAGAAAAAGAAAAAAAAGGGAAAAATAGAAAGAAAGGGAAGAACAAAAGGGGTTCAACACAACATCGATTTAAACCATGGGTGTTGGTAGCTTTGATGATAGAATTTGGACTCACTAAATACCCTTGATAATTTAACAAATTAAGATGTTAGAATATGAACTCATCAATGTCAGTATGCAGCTTCACTTTAATGTTCCTTATTTCTATTCATTCATTGAATTCTTTGTAAGTATCAACACAATACTCAGGATTTTCATATTTTTAATATTTGTCATATTTATAGAATATTTTAGATTTCAAGAATCCCATGATTTTCCCTAAATTTTGGCTAGACAAACTCAAACACAAACTTGAAACTTATGACTCTTCTTCAAACACATTTTTGAAAAATAAGTGACAACACAACAAATGAAAATCTTATTATGTTCTCTCTTTTTTCTATCACAACATATAATATGACATAATTGAATTAAAACTACAGTAGAACCCTCACATGTCTACCATTAACTTATTGAACATGAGATTATCAACAAGATAACTTTTTCCCTATCATAAGATATAGGATAGCCACAAACATTCCAAAATAGCATAAGATAACTGCTAAAAGGAAAGGATTACAATAACACTCATGTTTTGAATAAACCAAAAAAAATGGTAAAGTTACTTGGTATTCCCTTGTATTTAGGCTTTTGATTGTTACCCAACCAACCCTAAGGAAGTTGGGAAAACTTCTCCTTTTTATTTGAAGGGGTCATGAAATCCTTTGAAAGAAAAAGACTCTTGACACTTTGTTTAACATTATCATGATGATTATTAGCTGACTATGTACCATCCACATCACCTTTTGAAACCCCCTCCTAGAATTTTCTTGATTGTTTGTTGATGAACTTTTTTCCATCCTCTTCATTGAATGGGATAACCTCCCTGAGCTGCTCCAGATTAATATCAGAGTCCTCATTTCCAATAGTCTTTTTGGACCTTCCTTTCTGTCAACTAATTAGAAAAGGATTCCATGAGCATGGGCTCGGTGGTCTCATTGGACACATTACCTACCCACATATTGTGCAACGATGAAGTTTCCTCCTCCTCCCACCTCCCTTCTCCTAGTGCATCTCTCATGCACCCCCACAAGGGCCATCATGGAAAGGGTCTTCGCCCACATAAGGAAGAACATTCTGCATGGAAGGGGTGGGTAAGAGGGATCCCCGCCAGTTTTAATCAAGGCTGCAAATAAAAAATAAAAAACAATCCAAAAGGATCCATATATACACTTTTAACATTGCCAAGGATCGGGCTCCAGAGTAGGTTTAATTCAATAATTCATCTACAACCACAATATGTTTTGTCATAAAGAAATCATGATTCCTTTGTAACCCACTCCAGCAACTTCAGTGTAGACAGAGTTTTGTGGGTATTTGTTGTGTTTGAGTATAGGTTTCTGGTATATTTTTTTGGTGAATATGGTTTTAGAAATATGTATATCGAGGAGGCTTTTTTATCAAGGTTTTGGTAATATCTCCAGTTCTTTTTTCTATATGTTATTCTAATGGGATATTAATGGCATTCTTTGTTTTTAGATTTAGTCAAATAGGTTTGTGATACTGATATGTTCTTCTGGTTGTGTACTTGCTTACTTTCCCATCTCACTAAACCCCATATGATGTTAGTTTTGTAAGTGGTTTCTTAGTTTTCTGTTTTGCTACTTTTGTAATTGTTTCCTCACAGTGGATGCCAATGTGCAACAAATCAATTTCTCTCTAGTTATATCTTTCAAGGACTCTCTACAAAGCCTTAGTAAGTGATTCTACGTAGTTGATATTTTGGTATATAAGCTAATTTTCACTCTACTTTTGTAGGTGATGAGCTTCTCTCAGATCATTTCCTTAAAAGAACTTTACAATAGATTTGTGTGGGAAGTTGAAGGAAATGTCATTTTTATTCTCTTTTTTAAAGTGCTTCTTAGAAATATTCCTTGTGGGTATGCATTGCATAATATGAACTCTCTTTAGATTTAAACATGAAGACTTAGTTACATCTATTCTTCCATATTTGTCGGTGGATTCATGACTAGCCTCATCTATTCTTTTTAAAATTATGGCAGTTAATTGTACAACTATGTTGTGCCTTGACCGAAGTTCTAACTTTGTTCAGGTTGTCTATTCTTTTTAAAATTATGACAAAGCACTATCCGGGCCTATGTTGTGCCTAGGGCTGAAGTTCTAACTTTGTTGAGGTTGTATGTTCTTTTTAAAATCATGAAAGTTAATTATACAACTATGTTGTGCCTAGGTTGAAGTTCTAACTTTGTTGAGGTTGTTTAATAGTGGGTTGTCCAAGGAGAAGTTGGAGCAGTTGATGTTGGCATTGGTGCCAACCCTTATGTCTAATTTTCATAAGAAACACTTCAATGTTTCCATTATAATTATCATCATTGTACAAACAATATTGTCTCATCATCATAAGAAAGTCGATCAGATTCAGGATTGACAATCAATTTCCAAGAATCTCACTTCAAGACAGGCAAATAGTTAGTGATGTAATTTATCATTGAAGGATTATCTCTAATAATCACAAATACTGTTGGTCAAGGGATCCAGTCCACTTCTAAAAGAAATTATTTGACACTACAACCCTTCTCATAAATATCAGAGAAGAGAGTCCAGGCATGAAGGAGATCATAAGTAAGAGGATTAGTTGAAAATGCTTCACATCTGTAAACAACTTCCAAATACAAGATGTGAATGCCATGTGAAGTGATGTTTTGCTAAGTCTACAGTAGTATATATGGTCTTTCCCAACTCACTAGATATGTATAGTTCCCATCAATCCTCTATCATAGATGGCCTTCAATGTGTTTGAAGCATTTACTAGAACAAAATTCATCACCAAAAAACTCTTTTTTCAATAATCGCGGCCACAAATCCACCGGTATTTTCCCTCATGTCCATAATGTTTCTAAAAGTATCATTTCGGATCATCGACTTCATTTGCTTCAAATAGTGCTTCACTCTTTGATGCCATAAAACCTGCATTGAACAAAATGGTAAATGTTTAGGAAATCCTAAGGTAGCATAGTCAATAATTAGAGTTTAGAATTCCCAATATTAACTTCTAGTAGTGAAAACATGTTACTAATTACAACAATAAAATCTAGATGCATTACCGTATTCTTTTCGAACTCTCCTTTGTCGACATTAAGATCTTCCAACTGAGGTGGAGGAGTAGTCAGCTGTTTTGGCCAAGGTACAAGTCCACTGCCTTTGGTGAGATGCATTTCTAGAGTTTCCATTCAATATCATTTTAGATAAAGAACTTTGGTGATAGCTATCACACAAATCAAGATGCCATCTACAAAATGTGTCATAAAACATGAAAGGCCCGTAATTTCAAAGACTTATTTCCATTCTATGATATTCTCCAATATTCTTCTTATGTAATCAGGCAATTACAGATTATCAAACCACTTATAGATACAAAATATGTGAGAAAAAATTAACCATCAAACCAATGATACATGGAATATTCAAGCATTTATACATCTATTATGATCTGCAATTTTTCTGATCTGTAAATCAACAATTATTTTGATCTAGAAAAATGATATGTAGTGGGTATTGCCATCAAATATCACCTATTTTAAGTCTTTTATCATATCTACATCAAGGAATTGGATAGCCATGTCTGAATGCCCAAACATGATTTCATTTTGGATGGACTGAAAACTAAGCAATAGAAAACCTACTCACTAGTGTGGGCATCATTGATATACCAATTGGGGATAGAAATTATGTTTTTCCCAAATAAGTTCTTGACATTGAGACTCTCCAAATTTCTTCACAACTCACAACTCTTGGCTACATGTTTGACTAAAAATATCTGAGGGATATGTTTGTGTTTTGGGATGGTTGTTATAGCTCCTTTTCAAAAACGATTTTATAGTCACTTGTGAAAAAGAATTTTACAATCACTTGTGTTTATCTTCAGGGACATAGATCAGAACTCTATTTATTTTTGTAGTGCATATTGAATGTTTATCTGGACATTACCAAAGGGTTGTTCCTCACATCCCAACATATAACATGGTAATATGTGCAAACTTTATGATATGTTCTTTGGTTTCTGGATGTATACTTGAGAAGTATTGATGATTTGTTATTTGGTTTTTGGATGTATACTTGAGTAGTATTGAGCTTTCATCTACAAGAATTCCATTTCCATTGGCATTTCATCATGTAATTTTGAATATTTAATAAAATTACTTGTTTTTCTTTTAGAAAAAAAAAAGGTTCTTGACAAAAGAAGATATAGAATGATTCCTGAGAATTATTTCCCATGTTTGGAAAAGTATGTTATATTTATCTAATTGAACAATCAAATTGGATACTTATGCCTCAAGGTTCGAGTCAGATTTGACACATATTTTATAGACATGTTCATAGGAGAATAACATGTATGCTTGTTAAATTCAAACAGTTGACTTCAAATTCAGATTCAAAACTATATCAACTATCTTAAAATGGAGGAGAAGGTAAAAAGAGCTTGCAATCTGTATATGGTATAATGTAATCCTTCATTGGAACATGTCAAACTTAATCTGGATCATCACCTGGACTGCATAGAGGCGGTTTGGTATCTGGAGCTCTCTTCAAGTAACAGCTATTTGTGAGAGGTTTAACCCATATAACAGTCTGGTCTCTATTTGATGCAATCTTCCATCACATGTGTTTCACAAGATTTCCCATGGAATTCCACATCAAAGTCTTGTCTTTCATATATGCTTCAGGGGAAGAATAAGAAAAATAGCCCCTTGGCTTCAACAACCTATCCAACTCTAGCAACAATATACCATCCCTATGAAGCCAATCAATCCTACACCTAGAACAGTGTGTGAATTCAAATGATATGTTTGTATAGCCTCATTGTGCCCAATACATTCTGAGCGGAATTCTTTTCAAAGAAAACTGAATTCGATTTTGGTGCACATCACTAGGTGCAAGTGACATTGCCACAGTGTCAAGAGGACAAAGATATGCACCAAATCTAGCAACTCCACCACTAACATCTATAACGATTCTGATATTTCCACTGTTGTTGAGACTTTCATTGTGAAATTTCAACATCTACAATACATTTCCAAAAAAGAAAAATACGTTAACTGCAAGCAAGATAGAAAATTATAGTGAGTAACAGATTAAGCTACAACCTCAAAATGATAGGTAGACACACTAAAAATGTGAACTTATTCCATATATGCAGATTGAATTACAAATGCAGAGCTACTCCAGAAGGAAAGGTGATCCTAAAT
>SNQJ01S0243985.1:3039-13328 GCA_010110895.2 Picea sitchensis
TGTACTAAGGAGGGTGTCTATATCCCGTTTCCCTCTCGAGCTCTAAAGCTATCAAATCTAGAATTAAATGTTCTATCTACTTTACATTAAATCTATTAAATGCCTCGTCTACCTAAGGACGTGATCTATCCGCTCAAGGTCCATTTACAAATACAAAGTGCGCTTCATTAACTCTACACATTAATGTTTTGCGCAACAATATCAAGGTGCTTTCAAAAAAGAAAAACATGTTGGCTTGTCCAGCTGTCTCCCGCTTTCCTGCTGGCTTACTTGACGTGGGCGATGCTCCTGCATCAATTTTCAAAGAAGAATATGGAATTCTTGGTTTCTTAATGACTTTTGTCCCGTGAATAAAATGGTTTTGTTTTCATTATAATATCTTCATATTCTTTGAGTAATTGATTATGCATTGATTTAATTTAGATTTAGTCTTTTTGATAAATACATGGTTAATTGCTATTATGTATTAATTTTTTAAATCTTTAAGAGTCTATTATCCCAAAAAATTTCATTTTGGACCTTATGATGAACTTAGTATACTGAAACTATATGGGATACAATTTACTCTTTGTCTTTTGTCCTTTTGTAGATTTTGCAATGTTAATATTGTTTCTTATATAATTTCTGAATATGATACTTTATTTGTATTGAACTAGCTTTAGTTTGTTCTGCATATAATGTTTCATGTTATGTTTTCATTTATATGGTTAATTATATTTTGGTTCCTTTAATATTTGTGGCTGATCATCTATTGATACATTTTGTGTTTACGTCTAATGTTGGATAGTTGATACTACCACTTGTTGAGGGATGGAGTTTATTTCACTTTTAGCTATTGGACATTTTAGATTCACATGAGATGAAATTTATTTGTTTTTTTGTGATCATAAACACGTTCCAGAATATAAAAGACTTCTTTGAGTTTCTTCAGGAAGTACTATGATTTCTTTTGTCATAATTTTAAACTTGACATAGGTTAAGAGGAGCTCATACAAATACAAAGAGATGAATCTAGCTTAGTACTGTTGATCAACGAGAGGTTAGTTAGCTTATTATTTATTTAATTTGTTGATTTGTAAATGGATAGTGATTGCATCATTTAAACATTAATTTGCTTTGTCTATTTTCATTATATCATTTACAATCTTACTCATTCATTGTTTATTTGGTATTTAGAGTAATATAATTATTTTGTTTATATTTAATCTTGTTTAGATCCATTATCTTAAAACAATTATTTTCAGAAGGCTTTACTTAAACCTTGTAAATTATATATAGCTATTGTACATAAACATTGTTAGTTAAGCATTTTTAATTAAAGTGTTGAATGTTAGAGTTGTATCTTTAGTTAGTCCATATATTTTAGTTGTTTTAGGATCTTAGTTGGCTAACAGAGCCATAAAACCTGTTAGGGTAGATTATACCAAATGACTTTGGTTAAATAGACAACTTCGATCCAGATCTTCCCTTCTTGTTGAAGGTGTGTCATAAACACCCATCAACAAATGATGCTAGAAGGAGGGCCGAGGTAAATTTAACGATTAAATGTTTCACCCCTCAGCTTGCCATAATTCTAGATTTATAAATTCTTCTTTTGTGTCATCTTGAAATGCACTAGAAGGCAGGACAAACTAACAAGTTGGGCTTGCATGAGTCTTTGTTTTGAATGTATTTAATTCCCCATGGCTCCCCAAATCACTGTGTTGGAACATGTTGTCCACTTCTTATTACCTGATATTCCCAATGAGACAGTCTCTCGCTTGTCCAAACTCACCTTTGATGGTGGGGGGGATGTATCTGCAAAATACCATATTAACAAGTTTTGGTGTAAATGTATCAAACATGATATTTCTGATTTAAAGGTTTTATGTAGATTGTTCACTTTTACTTTTAGGGGTCGGATTAAACATCAGTTTGAGTCTTTTCCATCATATCACATTATTGATTGTTTTCAATTTGTAGAGGAATTTTTAGATGATTTTGAAATTTAAGATTACAATCAATTATGTGAATAATTTCATGATTTACTAATCAATGAAAATTCATATCTAGAGGTATTTTTAACAAGCATCCATCATGTTCTCTCTAAGTTTCAACTTGATGACATGTCATTTGTACTAAATCTCCTCTCTGATGTTTGTGCCCTTTTCATCCAACCATTTTCAATTGCAAATGATGAATCAGTTACAAATCCTATCACTCAATTGCGAGAAGAATTTTGTTTGCAGGATGAGAAGAATCCATCCGAAAATTATGAACAAGCAAGGGAGGTAGAATCTATTGAAAATGTTCTTACTGACAATCAAAATAGTTTTTCCTCTGAATCATTGTATGTTCAGTCCTCGACTATCATGGAAGAATATTTAATGTTGGGTCAAGGTGAATTTCCATATTCTTCCAACTATTTCTCTAATCAGTACTTAAATTCAGTTATTAAAGAAGACTTAGGTGATGAAAATGATCTTAAGTATTCTAACATTCCTATGAAACTGATTAGAGATGTAAATATACAATTTGAAGAATAAACCTTAAATCTTCATCCACAAATCATACCTTCTCCACAGGAAATATTAGATGTTTGTCATGAGATTTTTTAATTGTCTATCATACATGAGGAAAATTTAGATGATCATATTATGTTGAAAGATTTATCACCAAAACAGAGTGAATTTTTTAAGGAAAGTGAAGAGGAATGTCTTGAGAATACCATTGTTAAATATCATAGCTCAAGAGATTCTTTTCATGTGCTCATTTATGATTCCTTTTACTCTTTATATCTCGATCTCTTCTTAGATTCTGGTGGACATGATACTTTACCCATGGTATCTTACTATTTTCCATCACAATCAAATCTTTTCAATATGCCAAGATTTGGTGAAATTAATTTCGAACATAACATTTATGAAGTCGGATTTGACGCTCTTTCACTTTCATCACTCGCATGGAAAAAATACATGTTGCAAGATGATTTTACACGATTTATTTTTGAAAAGTACAATGTACTCATTCTCATGGACATCAAATATTCCACATTGTATATTCATTCTTTGGTTAGTTCGAATTTTAATGATTATGCTTCGCGTTTTGAAACGATCCATCTCATCAAAGGAAGTGTTCAAACCAGTAATCTAATTGATGTCATGAATCCTCTTATGATGTGTTCCCCACTGACAGATCTAGTTCACCGAAGTCATAGTTTGCATCCTAATTTTAATGACAAGATCTTAGAATGGCTTGAAGATTCATATCTAAAAATTCTTCATAATAAATATAAAGTTGTTCTTGCTTTGTTTCTACCTAAATATCTAGGAAGTAAGCGTGAAATGATTTTTTTAGATCCTCCATGTGAAGAAATTGATGATCACTTGGAGAATTGTCAGGAGGATGGGGCACTTTGGCCTTGGCTAATGGTTATGTCAGGTCCCCATAATATTGACAAGTTTTCTAAAATTACTTACATTCTTCCATGCCATTATGACCCATATAACGACAAGATTACAGAATGGTTGGAGGATTCATACATCAAGAAGTTTCAAAAGAATGTTAAGTTTGTTCTTGATTTGTTTTTAACTGATTAAATAGGAGGAAAGCATAACATATTTCTTTCGTATCTGTAAATACTACATTCTTTTATTCTGATTTTTGACTTTCTATGCCTTGCAGGATTGAAGATGCTCTTGTGGATGCACTGGAAATACGATTTTACTTAGCATTTTGATCTATGTAGAAGTTAGAGAAGGTGTAGGAATAGATTCACTTTGTGTTTTTCTTGACTTTTGATTTTCTTTTCCCTTTGAATAGTGAATTTATGAAGGCATGTGGCTATGAAAAGAGAACCACCATCTGAATGTTGTTAGAGAATTTTTCTTTCAATTCTTTTCTTTTTCCTTTTCGCAGTTGTCTTGACTAAATGTTCTTTTTCAAAACTTGGCAACATCATGTAATGATTTCAGATATTATGAAGCATTAATAAAGAGATTAGGGATTTGATCTTTAATTCACATTAGTTTTACCCTAACAAACATAACTTACCACTGCACGTAATTGCACTCATCCTGGTTAAGGATCTTTCTATGACTTTTGATAATAAGCTTGGTCAAAATGATGTATCATGCATCACTATTTTAAGGTTGGTCTCTATGAGAGGTTGGCCTAGCTTTGTTTTTTGTCAATTTTTTTTTTTTTTAAGTTTGTTTTTGTTGTTTTGATTTTGTTTTTTTTATGTACTTCTGATTTTGAATCCCATTAATAAAATTTGATTTGGTTTGTTGTGTGTTTTTTGTTTTCTTTGACTGCTTTGAATGAGTTTTCTTATTGTCTTTGTTTTTGAATCAATATATTTCTGATCAAAGAGCGTTTGTCGAAGGAAGCATTCATTTTAAGACTTGTGTTTTTCAAGAAATTTGAAATAGTTCAAAGAGGTCCTGATATTAAGATATATCTCAAAAAATTGATTTTTAAGTCAATTGTTACTATTGTTTTTGTAATATAGCTCAAATTTGCCAAAATAAAAAAAAAATCCTACGAAGAAGTAATCTCCAAATTACATTTAGCAGACTCATAGTTAAGAGAAGGTAGTATTTATCACCATTGTTAATCTCTACAATATCTCTTATGTTCTGACTATCAATGGTGAATGTTCATTTATGGAAATTTCTCATACTGAACAAAGTTCCTATATGAATAAAATCTCCACATTCTAACATTTACCCTTCAGTCCTAACGCTATTCTAATACTTACATATATATCTATTTTTTATAGTAGACTTAGGACTTATGATCATATAGTCTTCCCTAAGCATACTCTTCTATGCTTGCGTGCAAGGGAAAATATCATTTGACTTTCGAAATAACACTCGTACACCATTGCAAAACATAACGAGGTCGGGAGTATACATCCTTCATGAAATGTTATCAGCATAACATAAGGTGTGTGACATTACTTCACCTGGCCAAATAAATCGAACGAATCCCCTGTGATTATTGGTTGGGTAATTGTCTTCCAGTTACTATTAACACCAAGGTTTTTCTAAAAAAACTAAACCCGAACAAATTGTTTAACTCTGCCTTAACCRAAAGATGTCTCAACTGAACGATGTCTCATATAAACGATGTATTAACTRAAAAGATAGAAGTTAGGGTTAAATGGTCCAGTTTGTCATGTCATGAAGGGATTGTCCTTTATTTCACATCTCTTAATATGAAAAGAAGGGTTCTTGTCAGACGTGAGTTAAACCTCTGAACCAGTCATTAATGSAGACCCTGTGAGTGYGCAATTAGATGGTTATCACTTAACCCCTCATCTAGTATAATCGCGCAAACTCTGCCCCATCACATAGCCAGGGCTAGCCTTCATAACCTCGACCTTTACTCTGCATAGTAAGGGTTTTTCAGGCTAGATGAGTTTGTTTGTTTTRTTTTGGTGAAGTCCCGAACTAGCTCTGCGTTTTCTCAGTGAGGGAGGTCGGTGACTTGGAGGAATTTCACMTGGTGGAAGCAGGAAACTCTACCCGACCATCATGGTAAGTTCACGATGCTTCTCTATTCTAGTAGTTGGATGGAACTTCAGGGTTTTCATTACAATGGAAGAAACCCTCTGTACTGTAACTCTTATTATGACCTTTTGTGAAGTTTTTCCATTATCATTACTCTCTTCATAACTCCCTAGTCTGTTCTTGCTTCTAGTTAAGTGGACTTCACTGTTGTTTTATTCTAAAGCTTTTCAGAACCTTCTCGATACTCCGCCCTTTTTTGTTTCTGGCTTCCACAATATTACGTAGGCATTTTCATCATGTGATAACATATTTGTATTTATTTATGGGGTTTTTCGGTGTCCCTCTATTCTCTTTTATGTGTTACCATTACCTTTAAACATTGTTATCTGGTCTTATGTCTCTATGAAACCACGTGAGAGTTCTATTTCAAAAGTTAATTTGATAGGGTAGAATCCACGCTGTGTATTGTATGTTATATTATGTCCAAGTTAAAGAAAATTCCATTTGGTAGGATTTAATAGCGTTTCCTATCTCTGTTGGGTTCTTTTGTATTGATTTTTTGCCTGGAAGTCCTTTATTCTGTAGATTCCCCAACTACTAGTTGACTCTTACGACTATAATTTTCCTTTAGAAAGATTACTGTATTTTCATTTGAAATATCCATATATAAATAAGTATTGGGGAATTCTATGAGTCGAATAAATTCGTTTTAAGAACATACTCCGCAACATGAAATTATTTGGATCTGTAACTAAATTTGGGTCATCATTTTCATTCTGTTATCATTCAGGTATGTGTGTGACAAATACCATTCGAGCCTGGTAAACTCGGCAAGAATGTTAATTCTGTATTTAAACTTCGAATGAAAGCATCATATTTAACACAGACAATCGGTATATGTTGTATTTTGATAACGTCATTGGCACATAGCATTTACTCTGTATTTAAATTTTGGGAAATGCATTCGACCTACTCACACTGCCCGAACCCATGCAGTTCGGATTTCCAATGCTAATGTTATTTATTTATTGCTATCCTGCAGAGTTTGATTTAGATAAATTTGGTAACCAATTATAATAATGGGACCATGTTGTTGCAAGGGTACCCATCAAGAGGTTCTTGGGCCACCTTCCCCCTTCGGTCTGGGGTGTCTTCTCAACCCAAAACATGAAAGCGAAAAGACAACAAGGTTCTTGATTCGTAAGTTAAGTGAACTCGGCATAACCATTTCCTATCTTGCATTATTCTATTGAAGGGTACACACATTTTACTTTTGTTGAATAATTATTAACAATAATTTGTTTTCCTTGCAAGGACATTTGACTATGCAC
The DNA here is from genome assembly GCA_010110895.2 of Picea sitchensis. Classification (NCBI taxonomy): domain Eukaryota; kingdom Viridiplantae; phylum Streptophyta; class Pinopsida; order Pinales; family Pinaceae; genus Picea; species Picea sitchensis. The sequence continues at coordinate 9,866 of SNQJ01S0243985.1, forward strand.
AGTTCCAGATTCACGTCTCTGCGCACAAAAGGTATTCGAACACTACTCTTAAGAGAGTGCCTAGGTTTTCTAAGGATAGATATGATTCTAAATCTAGAATTCTAGCATCATGAGAGAACTTGCTCATTCATAATGATGGTCGATCCATTATCTCTGTATCCTCTATTTTAAAGAAAGACCTAAATACCAAACTCTATTGTTGTGTAATAGGATGATGTGAACAAGACTACACCATTGTTTAATATTAAATGGTCGACTTGGATGAAATCTCTATCGATAGATTCTTTATTTTTGTTTGACTTATATAGAGGTTGGAACAATTTATTATTTGTTAATAAAGCTATGAAATTTCAAACTTATCAAAATATGTGCATATAAATTAGAGGGTTCCAAAATATTTGTCTTTTGAATTCATTGGGATTTCGCTCCTATGATATTTCATTCTAGAACTTCGTTTGCGTTGAATTATACTATTGTTTTTTCATTTATTGTTTCCAGAACTTAGTATATGACTAGTTAGACTATTCACCTTCCATTATATCATTAGTACCTAGTGATATACATACAATAGGATTTTAAAGTGAGTCATGTAAGTAAAATGTGTGTACCCTTCAATAGAATAATGCAAGATAGGAAATGGTTATGCCGAGTCATGAAATCCTATTAGCCAATAATTCCAAATAACATTTGAACAGAGAAGGAGTAGATAGACATATCTGAACAATTTCCGAACAATAAATGGAACAACCAATTTCCTCCCAACCTTAGAACAAAACAACCAATTCACTTGTCCCGTTCACCCCCTAGCCTGACCATGAATCCATGAGGGTGAAATTTGAACTCCTCCTCAGCAAATGTCTTTCAATTTCAGTAACTTCTCCTTGCCTCACACTCATAAAGCAGTGTTCATAACAACAAGAGATCATTCCTCTCCCCAGTATACTAGGCGGCATCCTGCCTCCTCCCATATGCTATATATCCAAAAGAAATTGTGCCTAGGTCTTTCTCCCTTTGGGAATTTTCGTAGCTTTCCCAATCTCTAATTTTCAGGGGCTGCCAAAGGCCAAATTCCTGATTTTCCACTTGTCACATTCAACCCTAAGGTAGTTCCAACATGTACCCTCTCATGGAGTCATGGTCAGCTGATTTTCACATGGTTGTTCCATTTGTCCATCAACAATAAATATAAAATATTTTGTTTCATACAAGTGTCATAGTCAAATAGTTAGTTGGGCAAATTAGATCTTTGCCCAAAAATCATAATCATCAATTATAATTAACTAAATTCGGAATTCAGAATTGCCATAAATCACAATAAATTTCCAATTTCAAATTTACTAAAAACAAAAATAATTTCCTAACCAAATTTTAGATTGAAAACTAATTTATTTTTGGGGATGTTACATCCTTTCCCCCTTCAATAAAACATTGTCCTTAGTGTTCCTTCCTTTGTTGGAACATGATTGGATGATATTTTTGCAAATCTCCCTCCAACTCCCAAGTGGCCTCCTTAGGGCTAAAGTGATTCTATTGCACTTTTTCCTGGGTGACGACCCTATTTCGAAGTGTTATTTCTCTCATGTCAAGAGTGCATAGAGGTTCCGCTTGGAAATCGCTTTCTGGTTCCACCTGCAGCAAGTTCCAATCAATCATATGAGTAGAGTCATGAACATAATTCTTTAACAAAGAAACATGAAATACATTATGGTTTTTTATATTGGCAGGAAGTGCAAGTTGGTATGCTACAGGTCCAATTCGAGCTAAGATATCGAAAGGGCTACAAAACCTGGGTGCCAACTTGGCACAGTTCCCTAGCTTTAGTGAACTTTTTCAGGATTTGACTTTTAAGTAGACATGGTCTCCCACTTGAAATTCTAGGTGTCTTCTCTTCAGGTCCATGTAATGTTTTTGTCTGTCCTGAGCTTCCTTTAAGTTCTGTCATACTTTTCTTACGATGCTCTGCATTTCTTGGAGCATCTCTAGTCCCACCATGAGTTTGTCCACTGGGTTATCCCAACTAATAACCGTCGTACACTTTTTCTCGTACAGTACTTTGAAAGGGCTCATCTTAGCCGAAGTTTGGTACCCATTGTTGTATGAAAATTCCACCAAGTGTAGGTAGTCTTCCCACTTGCTTGGTTTTTTTCTTACGTACATGCGTAACATATCTTCTACGATATAGTTTTTTCATTCAGTTTGTCCATTCGTTTGTGAATGATAATTCGTGCTGAAATTCAAGTTAGTATTTAACCCTGCAAACAATTCTTTCCAAAAAGAAGATGTAAATTTTATGTCTCTATTTGATATCACCATTTTAGGAATACCATGCAGTCTAAAAATTTATTTCATGAATATTTCAACGATGTTAATGGCTTTAAAAGTAGACTTTACAAGAATAAATTGTGAAGACTTACTAATTTTATCGATTACCACCATAATTGAATCATTCTATTTTTGAGTTCTAGGCAAACCTGTAATAAAGTCGAGTGATATTGTCTCCCATTTCCTTTCCGGCACAGGTAAGGGCTGGAACATGCCGACTGGATGCTGGTGTTCGAATTTTACCTGCTGGCAATCTTGGCACTTAACTAAGTATTTTGTTGCTTCTCCCTTCATATTAGGCCAATAAAATTACTTCCTTAGTACTGTTACCATTTTTTGGTATCCCAGGTGACCAAAATATGGTTTCTTGTGTGCTTCATCCAAAATCGTTAACTTTAATTCCGTCGAATCGGGTATGTATATTCTATTTTTGAATCGTAGTAGGCCTTTTCTATCCAAACACATATCTGTTTTATCTGAATTTTCTGCATTATCTCATAATTATGCCACTGTTCTAGTGTATTTTTCATCGTTATTACCTACATCCTTTATCCTCTTCTCAAGATCGCTTGCTTCCCTGCTAATGTTTATTTCAAACAACCCATGAACTCTTTTTATTAAGGCATCAACCACCTTCTTTTCGTTACCCTTGATATGTCTTACCTCAAATTCAAATTCGCTCAAGAAGGCTAGCCATATTGCTTTCCTTGCATTAAGGTCTAGCTGACTAAACACAAATTTCACACTGTTGTTATCCGTCAATAACAGAAATTTTCTGCCCATTATGTAGTGACACCACATATTTAAGGTGTGTGTTACAACTGCCAACTCTAAGTCATGAGTGATGTAGTTTCATTCGTTTTCCTTTAGTTTTTGAGACACATAACAAATAACATGCCCTTATTGAGTTAGGATGCCACCTAACACTTCTTTACTCTCATCTACACAGACGGTGAAGTTTTTGTCCGGATCTGCTACCTTTAAAATGGGTGCAGTCGTTAACAATTCCTTTAACTTATTAAAACTGTCTTGGCATTTCTGTAACCATTTAAACCTGGTTCCCTTCTTTTGTAACGATGTGATAGGGTATGCAATTTTGGAAAATCCCTCTATAAATCTGCGGTAATATCTGGTGATTCCC
>SNQJ01S0243986.1:13270-25529 GCA_010110895.2 Picea sitchensis
ACAGAAGTATAATGCTCTGTAAGCATAAGGGTTCAAAGATGTTTATTCGGGACCTTTACCGATAAAATAACTTAGACTTTTGTTTAATGGCATAAACCATAGAGAACAAAATGGTGTGAAAAAACAAAGGTCAATCGGGTTTCGGTGATTACACACGCCGAAAACAAAGACAAATACCATGTTGTATGTCGAATCCTGAAATGTGGAAAGACTATGGCCCAACATTTCGGGATTTTCGGGGTTCGGGATTTCAGGGTTTTTGAACACCTGATGCATAAACAAAAAAGAGACAAGAAGTGCCAAATCATGAAATACGAAAGGAAGATGGGCCCAACATTTTAGGATTTTGGGGTTTTCGAACACCTGATGCATAAACAAAAATGAAACAAGAAGTTTCGAATCGTGAAATGCGAAAGGAATCTGGGCCCAACATTTTTGGGATTTCTGGGTTCGGGATTTCAGGGTTTAGTAAAGAAAAGGAACTCCACATATATGTAATATGAAATATCCACTTTGTATTTTATCTTATTTTAAAATGTGCTCAGTGCTTGTTTGAATGATTCAGGTATCTGATTTTATGCGTCTAATTGTGCTCAGTTGAAATAATTTCCATGGATGACATCTGTTCGTTGTAAGAAGTTTATGTTCAAAGACTAAATTCTGGGAATGGTTCCTCCTGAAACAAAACACTAGACAAAATTATCTACATATGAGCTTGAAAGAACAGATCCACCTACATGAGCATATTTAACTCTGAAATTGAAATTCTAGGTAGGAGTGTCTATGTATAGATGAGCTTGAAAGGTATCAATCTATTTATAGGCATATATTTACTTTTGTAATTGAAGTTCTAGCAGATCTATCTTTGATTAATTGATTTGGAGGAAGCCTGTACATATAGTACTTCGGGGTTTAGCGATTCGGGATTTCGCAACTCCGGTGGCAACGATACTAGGCCTTTCGAACTCCCGGGTCCCGAAATGTCGAAAGGGGATTAATAGGTTTTGGCTCCTCCTTTAGCCCCCGTCCATATGACTACACCTGATGACCTAGGGCTAACTCCATAGAGCGCATCGAGATTTAGTGTACCGTGTTTTATCGACTTGCGAAAATGAGGAGTCTTGGCCTTTGGTCTCCTGAGTCCTAAAAAGTCGACCGACAGCCACGTGTCCCTCCGATGGACAACTGCAACCTTTAGCCACGATCAACATTTTTGATCTTTTTAGGATGATCAACGGTCGCGATCAAATCCCATCTTATTTATCTTTTCAAAATTTGGGAGAGTCTTCACTCCCCTACATGCACCAGGTTTAAACCTCGCGCATATTTTCTGGATCCGATGACTCTCACAGTTTCGACACTTCTCCCCGAAGTGTCTCCACTGTTCATTTTAGTTGTTCTCCTGCACGTCCTACCAGAGGTTAAACTCTGTGTGCCCAGATCCTTTCTCCAACTGATCTAACGACAGTTGTGCTTCCACCTAAGCTTTATCTCTATGATATCTCAAAGGTTCCTTCGACCTAATATTAAATACTACCTAAACACATATAAGCATGTTAGAGTAGTATGAGAGTTAAGGGAAGTGATAGAAATTATGGAAGAATTTATTCATATAAGATTTTCTGTTCGAAGTAAACTTGGTTGGCGTAATAATGTCATTATGGATAGAAATGAATCTTACCTTCTCTTAAACTCTAAGCTTAAACAAAATTGATTTATGTCATAGAATTTATTTTTTTTAGGATGAATTTGAGGTTCATTACACTTGTGATGGTGGCCTTTGAAGCGCTTCTTATCTAAGTGCAACCAAAATTGATCCCCTGGTTGAAAGGACATGAAGGTTCTTTGTTTGCCATGGTGTTGCTTGGAATGATCTTGGGCTTCTTTGAGTGTTGTTGTTACTGCACTATGGCATTGTGCAATTTGTTGGAGAAATCGTTGAGATGAAAGTTGTTCCTGCTGTTGATGGAAGGTACCATGAGGATCCCAAGTGAGTGGGAGCTCGGTTGGAGATGTTGGTTGGAATCCATGGAAGACTTCAAAAGGTGAAAATTCTTTAGAAGAATGTGTTTCCTTGTTGTAGCTATGTTGTAGAATGTACAAGTAATTTTCCCATTGTCTGTTGCGCCCAAAGTGAGTTTGGAGAGCATGAAACAAGATTCTATTGACAACCTCTATTTGGCCATCCTTTTGAGGATGATATGAAGTATAAAACTTCAAGTGGCACCCCAATAGCGCCCATATGGTCTTCCAAAATGTGCTAAGGAAGTGAGAATCTCTATTTGAGATGATAATGCTTGGGAGGCCAAAATGGGGCCAAACATGTGGGAAGTAGAGTTATGTTGTTTGCACTGTTGTAGTAGTCTTCGTGCATGGGATAAAAAGTGTCATTTTTCTAAAGTGGCATACCACTACCCAAATTGCATCATGTTTCTTTTGGGTTGTTGGAAGTCCACTGAGGAAGTCCATTGAGATTGACTCCCAAGGCTAAGAAGGAAGCGAAAGTGGTTGATACAACCTGTTAGTAACATTTCTTGTCTTGGGCACAAGAGTATTCAGGTCTGCAAGTTGCATAAGAAGCGCCCGAGCGCGACACGGGAAAATCTCATTTTTCAGGTTTCCTGGCAAGAAAGCGAGCGAAATTATGTTGTCGATGGTCTAGATCCTTTCATAAGAGCAGATCGGTGGTCAGCAGGAAATCGCGGTTAACAGAGTTGCACCCAGGTTAGCGCAATAGACAGCGCCTATATTATGTGCGGGGAAGGATAGCAGCCATCCATCCAGAGGACGCGTGGCGCGAGATCTAGTCACGTCGGCATTTCGGCATTCGAGATTTCGAGGGGTGAGAGTTTCATGGTGTTATACATCTTGAAACCCCAAACCCTAAAAGTGCCGAAAGTGCCCAGAGTCGGGCCCGCAGTATCGTGAATCTTCCTCAGTCGTTCATCCACAAGAGACACCTGGCGCGCACGATTAGGCTCCTCACCTTTTCACCCATCGTGACTTCAAAATGCAAGGAATAGCTCTGTCATATTCTCGATGCACGAGATGCTAGGAGTGTCTAAGACCAGGACCCACAGCATCACCGAGTGAATTCAGGACCGTCAGATATGAGAGGGACGCATGGTGCCCAAGTAATCCATCTTAGCATTTCATTCATCGCAACTATGAATGCGCAAGGATTAACTCCTTCCATTCACGAACACTGAAAGCGATTTGGGAATAAACATAGGGTCACATCCCGTGATCACTTGGGAAAGAAAGGAACTGTGCAAAAAGGGGCCAAAGACGTCGAGTCTAGTCGCAGAAAGGATCATCGTGATCTCCATGCACCATCTGATGCGACCTCAATCCTGGTTTTCACTTGGATTAAATGAAGATGAGAACGGGTGGTTGAAGCCTCCTTTAATTCATTAAGTGTGAGGTATGGAGGGTCTAGCAAGTGGTCTTCTCGAAGAGGTCCTATGTACCAATTTTTTCCAAGGAAGCCTTGCCGAAGTTCTCGACCAGACAGAGAAGTCTACATATGCTAGCTCAGCACTTAATGACTCAGCTACCCTTCTTGCAGGAGCCATGCATAGTGAAGATGGCACTTGAAGAAATATATCAGTATGAGTTTGAATGAAGGGACACGAAGCCTTGGGTGACTGGGCACGCCTCTGTGAGGTGAATTTTCCTGAGTATATAGACTCAGTCTTTGTATTTTGTAATCTATCGATGGTAGAGCGAAGCTCCTGATTGTAAAGTTTTAACATACACTCTAGTTCTTTGGTTATGCATCTGTATGTAAGATTTCTTGTTTAATGACAGATAGTCTTCTCACTCCATCTAGTTTTCATCTCATACTGAGAGAGTTCTTGATCGACTGATTCGTGCGAATTATTGCAATTATGTTATGATAAAGGTTTTATTGTGCATTGTTGTATTCTCCAGTCTTCTGTGTTTGAATGTAAGAAGATTTTTCATTTAGATGTTTTCTCCTACAGTCTGTTGGAGACCTGATGTTTATGACAGACCTTTGTAGTTCTCTTATACAAGTCATCCCTCTACTCACCACTATACTACAACTCATTGTCTGAAGTTATCTAAGACCTCACTTGCCCATGCATGCCTTGCCTAGATTCGAAGTTAGAACCACATCGTTTGAGTTAAATTCCATCCGATCACCCCATTAAACAAATCGTGACATAAACCGATGGCCGTCGGGATCTGCTCCTGCTGCAATCCAGGGGTGACTTCCGTCGCCAACGTTTCTGGCGCCGTTGCTGGGGACGAAGTTGAAAATTTTCCCCGGGATTGAATGAAATTGAGCCTCTAATTATGAAGGTGCATAAAGTATCAGAGCCTTTGAATATTTCTACTGTGCACCTGGCGACTCCATTGTGACGACTCGACTGTGATGAACCTATTGTGATAATTGTGGATTTTAGAGGCAGACACACGCAGTCTCACCCATAGCTACCTCTAGCTACACTTGAATCCGATCCAGAGGTGGTTCTCAGAAAAGGAAAGGCTCCTGAAGAAGAAGCTTCCACTACCAAACTAGGTAATCCGCCATCCCCTTCCGTAGGAACTCCATTTTCTCCTCCTCAGTTTCTTAATAGACCTCCTTCAGAGGTTTCTCGTTTCCGTAATTTCAGGAGTGTTCCTGCTGAGTTTTCCTCTCCTGGTCTAGCAATGGAGGGAGAATCCCTTGTCACTCCCCTCTCCTCTGAAGCTGTACCTTGGCACAGACCCAGGACCACTGAAGATTTCCCCACTCCTATTTCTACCACTCCTTCTCTTGTTACTATTACCACTCCTGCACAAAGAGGAGAATCTACTGACTTGAGCCCATTAGCCTTCTCCTTAAATCCCCTTCTGTCTCCCACTCCACTTCGAGACTCATTCCCATTAGCCTTTTCGTGAACTCCTTCTCCTCTAAGTTCTCCTCCACCTAATATTCCTATGGATGGCGCTAATTCCCCTCTAAATAGATTGGATGCCATAGTCACTGCTAGATATGCTCCCCTAATCCTACCTCATCCTATGAATCCTCTCCCTACTGGAGATTACTTGAAGTATATGCCCAAGTTCACTGGGGAAGGGGACATAACTATGGAAGAGCACCTCGCTGCTTTCTATAGTTATACAAAAAACCTAAACATTGAAAATGAAGACGTCTGGATGAGAGTCTTTGTTCAGAGCCTGGATGGCGTGGTGAGGAAATGGTTTAGAGGATTGGCCCCCGGATCTATTGTTGGGATCAAAGCCTTGGATACTAATTTCCTGAGGCAGTGGGGAGATAGGAAGGATTTCATGTGTTATATGACAGAGTTCGGGTCTTTGAATAAGATGGAAGGAGAGTCTATCTCTGACTTCTCCAAAATATTTAATAAGATGTATAATAAAATTCTTGTTGAAATAAAACCCTCAGAAGCCTCGACCAAGATTTCTTATGCTAGTGCGTTTGGTCCCGATTTTTGTCTTTTATTGAGAGAAAGAAGAGCCACCTCCTTAGCTCAAATGAAAGATGCAGCCATACAGGTGGAATATAATGTATTAGCAGCCGATAGAATGAGGAACAAGGACGACGCAGATAGAATAAAGGGAAGATTGGAAGCCTCAACTTCTGGCCCATCGGTGCCCCACCCTCAAGTGGATGAGATGACTAGGACGGTGAAGTCTCTGTCTGCAGAGATGGAGATAATGAAGGTTGAAGGGAGGCAAGAATACAAGGGCCCCCAAAATTCTGAAAACAACGGAGGTTTTAGGAGTCCAAACAATATTACTTCCCCAACTGTGCAAAGGGAGAGGGGAAGAGACAGAGAAGACCAGAAAATTCAGGCCCCCTTTCAGAACAATTTTATGGCCGAAGGAGAAGAAGGGGAAACAGATGAGCTTGATCCTGAAATCCATTGCTTCAGAGACACTCCTCCTTTTCCTCATCTCACTCAATCAACATACGAGGAGTCTCTCATGGATAGTCAGCTAAATGAACTGAGCAAGGGAGACAAGACTAGTGGCAGCTGAGGCAGGTATGACCTGAGGTCTAAGAAAAAGATAGTAGCACCTGATGTTCTTGAGCAGTCTGCTAGAACAGAGAAAGATGCTAATGAAGTAGCGGATAGTCACAGAGGTAAGAAGCCCCAACCCCTCTCTCCCATAGTCCAGAGTCATGTTCCCTAAATAAGAGAAATCCCAAAGTTTACATCTTCTTTTAATTTCGAGCATGAAATTCAAAAGATCAGAATCCTTGTGCCCCTGACTGAATTGATTAAACATGAAGGGTTCAGGAAACACTTCTCTGAGGTCTTACAGTCTGAGGTCTCATGCCTTCCCACAGACTCCATCAATTTTCAAGATGAAAAGCCTGCAGTTATTCTAGGTCCTATGGTAGAAGACAGAAATGACTCATCCCCTCCCTTCTACACTTCCTTGAATATACATGATAAGGTACTACACAACTTCTTGATGGATTTGGGGGCTTCGCATAACCTCATGCCCAAAACTGTTAGGGAAGAATTAGGGCTAGAAGTCACCCGAGCTTATCATGAACTCTATTCCTTTGACTCCAGGAAAGTTCAATGTCTCGAGGTTATCAAAGACCTAGTCGTGACCTTGTTTCAGTTGCCCATGAAAAGTGTGGTCATGGATATTGTAGTGACTGATGTCCCCCCCAAGTTCGGTATGTTGTTGTCAAGATCTTGGATGAAAATACTAGGGGGAACTTTGTAGATGGACCTAACCTATGCTACTATCCCAGTGTTTGGGGGAGAACTTAGGAGGCTATATAGAGAAGCCCAATTGGCCTATATAATCAGTGATGAAGTCAATCCTACCAACCATCCCATTTTTTCCTTGGACATTGATTTAGGTTCCAGTTTACTGCAACTCACTCATGCTCCCAAGCCCCTTCTTAAACTTAGAAAGAAGCGCACCACTCCTCATGAATTTCATCCCTCCATCACCCCCATCTGGAAAAAAAAATTTGACGGAGCCTGCTCCAGGGAAGGCGCTGGTGCTGGGGTGTTTTTTGTGTCACATTCTTAGGAAACCATTTCCCTGTCATATAGGCTAGAATTTGATACCACCAACAATGTGACAAAGTATGAAGCTCTTGCTCTGGGTATGAGGGATGCAAAAGAAATGGGAATTAAAGAGATAGCAATATTTGGAGATGCTGAGTTGATCATCCAACAAGTCAAAAATGCCTACCGTGGTAATAACCCCCGGTTCAAAAATTATAGAAATGAGGTATGGGACCTGATTGATAGTTTCTCCTTGGCTTTTAACATTTCTTTCATTCCAAGGGGGGAAAATACTTCAGCCGATTCTTTAGCTGTCTCCGCTAGTTTTCTCAAAGTTCCTCTGCCACCTATGGTCAAATCTGATGTTGAAATAAAATATAGGCCCTCTGTACCGGACAATGTCAAGCATTGGAAGGTATTCGAAGATGATCCGGAAATCAAAAAAATTCTCCAATATGTTGATGAATTTTCTTCCTTGCACATTGATCAGGATCCTGATACGGAAGGTGACCCTCCCCCTGAGGTGTTTTTAAATAAAATTGCTAACGAAGACCTCAAGAGATATGACACATCCGTCATTGAACACAAGATCCCATTGAAGGAAGGGACTAAGTCATTCAGGCAGAAGCTAAGACAGATAAATCCCATGTTGCTGCCTATCATGGAAAAAGAAGTGAAGAAGCTATTAGAGGCCTAGATCATAGTCCCCTTGAGATATTTCAAATGGGTGGTCAATTTGGTTCCGGTAAGGAAGAAAAGTGGAGAAATTAGGCTTTGTGTCGATTTCAGAAACCTGAACAGGAGCTTAAAGAAAGACAATTATCCCCTGCCCAACATGGAACACATATTGCAGAGGGTAACCGGTGCATCTAGGATTTCCATGATCGATGGTTTTTCTGGCTATAATCAGATATCGGTCAGGCCTGAAGACAGAGAAAAGAAAACCTTCACCACTCCTTGGGGCACATTCATGTATGCCAAAATGCCATTTGGACTGATGAATGCAGGAGTGACATTCCAGCGAGCCATGGACATAGCCTTCATTGAGGGAAAAGATAAGTTTGTGGTGATCTATCTGGATGACATAATAGTCTTCTCCAGGTCCGACAAAGAGCATTACTGTCACCTGAGAAAAGTTTTTTCGAATTGTCGGAGGTTTGGCCTTTCCCTAAACCCCAAAAAATATTTGTTTTCTATGAAGGAGGGGAAACTATTAGGCCATATAGTATCAGCAGAAGGAGTGAGGATTGATCCTAGTAGAGTGGAGGCAATTCGGACCCTGTCACTTCCTAGATCTAAGAAGGAAGTTCAGGCCTTTTTAGGGAAGATTAATTTTCTGAGGAGATTCATCTCGAATTTTCCTGAGCTGGTGAAACACATCACAACCATGCTCAAGAAGGGAAATGAAGTGAAGTGGACCGCTGAACTCAGGGAATCTTTCATCCAAATAAAAAGGGCATTGACTGAGTCACCTGTGTTGATCAGTCCTGACTATTCCAAAGATTTCCTAATCTTCTCTTTCGCTTCTTTTGATACAGTAGCAGCGGTCTTGTTGCAGAAAAATTAGTAAGGGCGAGAGCAACCCATCGCCTTCTTCAGCAAAGCATTAAGAGATGCAAAGGTTAGGTATGAAATCATGGAGAAATAGGCCTATGCCTTAGTGTAATCTCTCAAAGATTTCAGGGTCTATATCTTGCACTCAAAAGTGACCGCATACGTTCCTTCAGCCTCTGTGAAGGACATCCTTGTGCAGCCCGACATTGATGGGAAGAGGAGTAAATGGATAGACAAGATCCTTGAATTTGACTTGGAAATAAGGCCTACCAGATTGATCAAGGGTCAAGGCTTAGCCAAGTTTTTGGCTGAAGCTAATCGTAAAGCTTTGGGGGTGGATTTCGTCAATGTATGTCCAGAAAATCAGCAAAATCAGTTGTCCGATGAAGACCCTCAGACAGAACCCCTATTGGCTCGATGTCCTTGGTATAAGGATGTCATATATTTTCTGCAGCAGTTGCGGCCCCCAGATGGCCTACAAAGAAACAAAGCAAGAGCTCTGAAGCTCAAGACAGTCAAGTACTACCTTATCGGTCATATTTTATACTGGAAAGACCCCCTGGGAGTGATTTTAAAATGCATGGATCAAACTGATTCACTCCACCCCATACTATCCCCAGGGCAATGGTTTAGCAGAGTCCTCCAACAAAAGCCTAATAGGGATCATCAAAAGATTATTGTAGGACAACAAAAGGGCTTGGAATTCGAAGCTGAAATTTGCTTTATGGGTCAATCGGGTGACCACAAAGAGATTTATAGGCATCTTCCCTTTCCATCTAGTTTACGGAGTAGAAGTCGTCTTCCCTTCTCAGCTGGCCATTCCCGTAGAGAAATTCTTCCAGGATTATCAAGAAGATCCCAATGATATGATCCGAAGAATTCATCAGCTGATAAAAGTCTGGCAGGCCAGAGAGCAGGTAATGATTAGAATTCAGGACCATTAGCAGAGGATCAAGCAGGTTTTTGATAAGAAAGCCAACAAGGAGGAGTTCCAGATAGGAGACCTGATGCTGAAATGGGACGCTCCTAAGCAAGATAAGGGAAAACACAGCAAATTTGAAGCCCTGTGGATCAGGCCTTTCAGAATATCTGAGGTTTTCTCAAATAACACGTATAGGTTGCAAGATTTGGAAGGTGAAGAATTTTTCAGCAGCCCGGTAAATGGGAATTTTCTTAAAAAATGTTTTGTCTAAGCCTTCGGTGGCTCCTGTGTTTTGTAAATATTGTCCTTTATGTTCTTTGTTTTTACTTTTATTGTTTCAGCTTAGTAAATGACTCCATAGCCCAACAGCAAGGCACTAGAACTACAAAATGAGTCCTTAGAGCATCACAGGGACGACTCTATCCCCAATGGAGCCTAATGTTAGTAACATTTCTTGTCCTAGGCACAAGAGTATTCAGGTCTGCAAGTTGCACAAGAAGCGCTCGAGCATGACACGGGAAAATATAATTTTTTGGGTTTCTTGGCAAGAAAGTGGGTGAAATTATGTTGTCAACGGTCCAGATCCTTTCATAAGAGAAGATCGGTGATCAGTGGGAAATCATGGTTAGCGGAGTTGCGCCCAGGTTAGCTCAATAGATAGCACCTATATTATGTGCGGGGAAGGATAGTAGTCATCCATCCATCAAAGGGCCTGCAAACTGATTACCTAGGACATCCTCATGCTCTAGAGTCAAGGAAAGAATCGACAAAGGTTTAGTAGATGACTGGCAAATTATCAAGGGAAGGTTGAAAAATTGAATAGAGCTAGCATTACTCAACCAACCCTTGAAATCTAGGGTTTTCCAAGGAGGAAACTCAACATAAAAAAGGTACTTCCCAACTACACCCTTATTGGAAAAGCAAGGCAAAGTAATAACAGGTGGTTGGGGTGAAAAATCATGAGAAACCTTCTTGAGGCAAACAACATCCTTACTTGTATTAAAATCTGAGCACAGTGGTGGTTGGCAATCATCTTCATGAAAAGGATCCAAATGCTCAGAAGGGTACTCATCAAAAAACTCAAGGTAAGACTGAAAGCAATCAGAGGAAAGAGGTATTAGGTCATCCTTGGTTTTTCGAAAGGTACAAGTAAAAGCTTCATCTCCTTGTTGCCATTGTTTGGAAGTAATTTGTTGTGACAAATACAAAGGCAATAACTGGAGATGACTCTCAGTGTCATAGATGGGATCTATATCACAACCAACTATATCCCACCCATGTCTCCCAACATGTATGAACTCATCAATATTATCAACAGTGTCACTATCTGTGTCATAGCATGCAGGATTTGTAAGACTTAGAAATTCATCCTCCTCTTCCTTTTCATCACAAGGTAAAGCATCATCAAAATTTAGGATAGGAGGGTAACTCATTGTTTCTTCTTGTGCAGGTACTTCGAGGAGCTCGATGTTCTCGGCATGTGTCATTTCTTCATCCTCATGGACTACTTTTTCATCTTCATTTGCACAGCAAGGGAATGCCACTTTGTCTAAAGCTTCCATTTCCTCTTCATCTTTTGAATTAAAGGACACAGTATCATTAGAATTTTGAAGTGGAAAATAACTAACCTCATCTTCACTCTGTTGTACAGGAGAAATAGTTTCTTGGATGGGTTCATCAGTAGGAGGAGCACAAGTGGGTACTTCATCATCTCGCTTGGGTTGTTTCTCCCCAGTCACGTCCTCATGTTGTTGGTTGAAAACTTGTTCCCTCCTCACTTGTGTATCTTCAACAAATTTTTCATGGGAAACTAGTTTCATCAGGCTAAGAGCATCCATGGTGAAAGCATTGATTCCAGATGAGATGAGATTCTTCTCGATCTGGATGGCCATGTTGTGAGCTTCTTCAAGTGTTTTCGGATTCCTCTTATTTAGGAGGAAGCTTAAATTCCCCTAAAGTCCATTTGTAAAGAGATAAATGAGGTACTTTCCTTTAGGGAGATGGCTTTCAGAAATCTGGTTAAACAACTTCTGGAACCTGAACCATAAATCTCTGACATTGTCATAATTTGCTTGTTTTATGCTTTCAAGCTCTTTCAACAATGATTGCACATCTTCTAATTTCAAAGCCCATCTTTCAAGGAAGATCTCTTCAAAATGGTCCATGGATGTGATGCTGGCTACCGGAAGGCTATTATACCATTTGTCGGCCTCTCCATGCAAAGAGGCAGAGAAAAGCTTCATCACTAGGTATTCAGCTTCATCTCTGACAGGGTAGTATTGAAAGAATTCCCAAAAATTGCTCATGTGATAATCAGGACTTTCTCCATCGCGGCCGAAGAATCTAGGGACCCACTTTTTATAAGAAAGGGGCATTTTTCTGGGATATCCTGTGATTTTACTCATATCCAAAGGTTTGTAGTTTCCTGGATCCCATTGCGAAGTCATAGTTGGCTTCGTCATCAGTGGAGTCACCAGATAGTTTCCTTGAAACTACCAAAGAATATGGGGGAAAGAAGGTAGTGGAGTCGCGAGGTAAGCAAGGCTTACCAAAGTTTTGTCGTTGAGGAAGGTTGACTCAGTGTTCCCTGGAAGCGGCGCCAAAATGTTATCGCTCATTTTGTAGGATAGGTTTAGTAGCTTGGAAGTGAGACTGAAACTGGCGTAACAGGAGCTTCCCCACCCACTGTCACCTCGATGGGGAGCTCTTTCTATTCAGGGTGGCTAATCCCAAGGGAGACGTCCCTAGTAATCTGGGGTTCTGAAAGGTCTTA
>SNQJ01S0243987.1:0-13293 GCA_010110895.2 Picea sitchensis
TCTAAAATAATATGAAAAAATGCAATGAAACATAAATGTGTGGATAGTCAAAAGATGAACCATACATTCTAGTTTCAGTGATAAGTAAATGATGGAAAAATAAAAAGGAGCTAACCTGTCAATGAGTTAGTGAGGTGTATCCAAGCATCTGCATGAGTGGAGAACATCCAACTGCCATGTCCAAGAGATAAATCTGCAATGAACCTTATGATTGTTCTAAATAAATTTAAAACAAGTATTGGCAGCTTAAATTTCAATGACAGAAGAGGAAACACAAACATAAACCCGTGATCTCATAATTGCACATGATTACAATAAGATAAATCTAAAAGTAATCTATGCATTTCATCATCCGATTAAAACTCAAAGATAAATCCTATCAATTTAATTGGAGATATGATCACAACATATATATTTTGAGAAACAAATTATAGATGGTATTTATAATATAACATCCTACACATCGCAAATCATTTAGCCTAAAGATATCATACCTATACATGTAACAATATTAACAAAAACATAAATGACAACATTATAAACAAAAGGCTAAAGACAAAATGCATAAATGTTGTTTCTTTAAGTTTTGGAATCACTAGTCCATCTCTTTCTCTCAGCCAAGATCCTTTCTATTACAAAATACAGAGTATTTAAAGAGTTCATGTAAGATAAACATCCTATCTTCTAAGATAGGATCAGATCTCAAAAGGATCTAAAAGTTACAAAGATAGAGGGTCTAAAAAAAACCACTCAATAACAAACTGGATCTTCAAAATTATGAAAGTTTTGTTTTGATTTACAAAATAATCCAAAAGAGATGGATAATTAACTAAGTCCAACAATGTTCCATCTTATGAGATCAACACAAGATACATCTTATCCTCAAAGTAAAACGAAATGAGCAAATCTGGTATTTATTTAACTAACAATTTCCAAATTTTATATGAGAATTGACTTGGCTACAAAATCTCTCGATTCTGTAGCCAGTCTTATTATTAACAACAGAAATCTAAATCAATCTAGATTAATTAGAAAAATAACAATAAAAGAACAACTAAGATAAAAACCAAATTTAACATTCAACTGATAACCAAATTCGAATCACAATATATTAGAATTGATCATGGTCTTGACACTATCAACATTTTTTATTATGATATTGCCAGTCCTTTTCAAACATTTTCCTTGTCTTTGTGCATTGATCTTGAGCTCATTGTTTTCATTTGTTAATGAGTCATTTTGAGTCATAATATCTTTGCTTGAAGGATGGGGATGTCTGTGTAATACTGACCTATCCAATGTAAACACACTTCACAATGTACAAAAGGAGCAATCAGTTGAGGAAGTGCATGACTATGTGTTAAAAAACTACCACTATTCACTGTTAGCCTTTGACCGAGTTTAATTCCTGTAAATTCCTTGTTGTCTTTCAGGCATGGAGTGAGGTTATTCACATAATCAAAAGTTTGATTGAGATCCAGTTTAGAATGATCTGGATCTTCCTCTGCTAGGAATTTTTCAATCTCGGAGTTAGAGTTCTCATGGATCTTGATCGATTCGATCAAGCTCACATGAGCTTTCAATCTATTGCATAGGCTCCTTGAAATTAATTGCCCAACCCTTTTGTTATGAAACCCTAGCATGGATTTATTTTTATTTGACTGTTTGGAAGGGTTTCCACTGTTGGATTTTATGTTAATATTAGGGAAGACAACTTGTTCATGCTCAAGAATTTTAATAAGCTTGGGGCTGACATCCTGTTGCTCACACAAAGACTGATCGGGCATTGCCCTTTCACGAGGGTTTTCACACAAGAAATCTGGCCTACCACTTGAGGAAATAAGAGGCTTCTCTATCAGAGGTTTATCTAGCACTATAGGAATGTCTGTGATAGAACTCAATTGTTTTCTACGGATATTCAAATCCATAGAGAGGAAATTAAAATAAAGAAAACTCCAAAAATGAAAATGTTGTCCAAAAAACAAAACATACCTATGAAATGAAATCGTTTCTGAAGAATATGCTCATGATGAAGGTAAATGGGCCCATTTCCGAAATGGGTTTTCAAGGGTTCGATCTAATTCATAACCGTTTCCTCAGAAATGTTCCCGCAAAAACGTGTCTTTGGAAGGCAATTACGAGGTTTTCTTAGACTGTAACTAGAGCGACTCAAAACAACTGTGGGCTTAAGAGGAAAGCCTGAGCCAAAAACAAAGGAGTAAAACTAGTAATCACTCCAGCACGATCATGAATTCTCTGAGTACATCACACTACCCAAACTCTTAATTCGAAATGAGAGGCTTGTCAACTCATTCTGCCAGCCAAAAAACAATGTACAAGATACCATTCTGATGTGTTTAATTCCCACAACATGTAATAAGTATACTTGATTTGCAAAGGTTAGGAATGGATATGTTTTTACAATCCAAATGCAAATCAAAAAATTAAAATCCTAGTTGATTTAAATGAACAAGCTTATAGTCCAAATGTCAATTGATTCTTGGTATATTGACAAAGTATCCAAATGATTAGCTTAAGAGAAACTCAACATAAGTATTTCATTGGTGTATGATAATCTCAAAAAAATCATTAAAATGAAATAGATGTAAGCCCATTGATCTTTAAAAACCAAGCCTTGGATAGAATTGCAATACGATTTTCAGTTTTAATACTTCATTCATGCTTTCAATCATGAATGAAGCATGAGAACGCAAGATAAAAATAAATAGGAACAATCAAAACATCCTCTTTACAACCGAGTAGTCACCTTCAAATAGCAATATTTACAAAATGAGGTGTAGGAAGCTACAAGAATTGTCATTTGTTATTTAAAAAAGAAAAAAATCATGTAGGGTTGCCAAAAATGACGACTTACTGGGAGAAGTAGTTATCTCTACAACACCGATGAGTTCATGTTAGGACTGCTTAGAATGATTATAGATCAGAGAACATCTAAAGGAAATCAAGCATCTCAATCAAATTTCAACAATCATTACACAGTCCAGCTTCATATATCTTCCTGTTTAAATGAAATCCGGTGACACGTTTTAATTATGAGAGCAACGACATTTAAGCCAATGGCTCCGATACCGTTGATAGGGCCACTACTGCCAGTAGGCATCTATAGCCTCGACAGGGATGTCAATTACCCCACTCTGACGCCTCTACCCTATCCAAGAAGTTTCAATTCAACATGAAGGGTGCTTATAATTAATATCAAAATTTACACTTGATAATTTTCTTGAACCTAACATTGCTTCGTTGCCAGCGAGCCTATTCAATACCCCGATGAAGTTGTCTTGGCATCATGCATGCATTTACCCACTACCAACATACCTGTTCAGTATCTCGACGGGTTTACAAACACTTCCCACAACTCTCTGGAAATTATTTTCGATTCAACATAAATTCAATGGACTTTTAGAAGAGCAGGGTGACGCTGAAAAATTTCAGTTTTCAGAACATTTGATATTTTACAGCCTTTAATTTTTTGCTTGATAACCGCCATTATGATCTGAAATTAGTTTTCTTATGAAACTAATTTTTTGAGGACAACAAGGCATCCTTGAGTTGTTTTATTTAAAAACAGGGACAACATAAAGAGCTTTAATGATGGTTGTGTCTGCTCATGATTAAAAAGTGAAACCAGGAAACCTATTTCGAACATAAAGTTTCTTTAGCTGATCTGTGTTTCGACAATTTACAACATTGATGCTCTGAGAAGACCTTGACTGTTGCTTCATGATGAAGCATTTTGGTTTCCTTTCACGAACTAAAAAGGTGTCACAGACATAAGTTTAACCAGAAAGCAATGAAAACNTGAAAAGAACCAAAAAAAAAAAAAAAAGGTAAATCAAAATAGAAAAAATATGTACAAAGGTGGATCTGAAAACATCACGCGAAATATCTCTTGAGAGACTGAAAGAAAATAGAAAAATCTTCATAATTCATCGATGTGAATGAATTCCTACTCATGGTACTGTGGGTCAGGCTTGAATTTACAGTTCACATTTATTTATCTCTTTACTTTCCATTTAAAATTTTCATAATAATATTGTGGCTTTGAAAAGAAATATTCAGTGAAAAACAGAGAGAAAAGGATCAAGTGGACTTCCACAACAGTCATATTATGGTTCTCCTGGTGCGCCCACTTGTGCTCATGACTGCATTATTACAAAGAGAAATAGTGAGGAATAAAACTAAAAGAAAACCTACTCTAACTACTAAACAAATCATAATACCACATGAAGCCATGCTTCCAATGTAGCCATCAGAGTAACTCCAATCCTACAGTAGAAATAAAATCACATATTACTAACAAGAATGGTATTATATCGAAAAATGAAAAAAATATATCATACCCACCTTTATCATCATCATTTAAAAACAAGGCAAGCATGATCTTACCATTCCCTTGAACACTCTTGTTGTATGAATCCTCCAGCCATTCAACAATTTTGTCATTATATGGGTTACAAAAATATGAAAAAATGAGATTATGAAGCTTGTGAGAGTTATGGGGGCCTGGCATAACCATCGACCTAAACCGAAGTGCCCCATCCTCTTGACAATTTTCCTTTCGTTCCATATTTTCTCCATCTAAAGGATATAAAATGAGTGTGTTAAAGTTACCTCCTTGATCTCTAAATAAAGTGAAGATAATCTTACCATTCCCTGGAAACTTTTCGAGATATGAATACTCCAAAAAATTTGCAATACTATCATGATACATGCAATTACTGACAGGGGATTGTTAGAAAGAATTCACATGTGACAAATATTCCTGGTGAGAATAAAGTATTAGACTATCAAGGAAAGAATCTTGTAAAAATGTCAGACCAAGATGGCGAGAACTTATCATGATTCTCGATTGGAAAATAAGTGTTTCATTCTCTTGAAACTTTCCATTAATCTTAGATATTTCATGGTTAACTATTTGAGGTGAACTAGATGGAATGACCAATATTTTTGAATAATCATCATTGATAATAATAGTTGGCCGATTATACTTTTCAACCTCAAATTGATCATGGAAAAATTTAGATCCTTCTCGAAACACAAATTGAGATGAATCAACGGAAGATGCAATTTGGGACTCTTTCAAATCATTTCTTGATTTACCCATAGATAATTGAAGAGAATAAAAATTAATATGTTCATTGGTAGAATTATTTCCCTCTTTATCTTCTATTTGGTAGTCTCTTTATACCTAATTATATAATGTTGAATTCTATCCAAGGTAATATGGAACATGAAAATGCACAACATTAGGATCAAAAATATCATGGTACAAGGAATAATATGTAGAAGAATTAAAGAGATGGAATGCATCTCTTGAAATGATAGGTATATGCATTTTGAAATATGGTTTTTTCCCCTCTCCTTGTATAAACTGATCAACCTCTGTTGTATTCTCTTTTAAAGAATACGAGACAGTTTCTAAGAGACAATTTGGTTCATTATGTAAGAGAAAATTTGAGAGAAAATCACTAGAGATAGAAGGTTGATTAATAGTCTGACTAATGATTTTGTCTTCTATTGATTGATCAAGGATTTGTTCAACTAAATTAGGGGAAGATTTATCAGCCACATGATTATCAACTTTACACTCATCCTCTTTTACTTTAGAAGCAATTATAAAATCTATGAGAGTATGACAACTTTTGTCTTTTAAAGTCAAGGTTCCTTCTTCGACAGGAGGAGACATCGTTGACAAAGAATGATTAGAGGTGACCATTGCATTTTGTAAAAGATGATATTGCTCATGATTTTCCAAAATGAAATAAGTTGACAAAAATTGTGGTGCTTCAAAATATTCAAGATCAACATCAAAATTTGAACCATCTTGAGATTGAGTGTTAGTGCTCAATTCAGATTGGTTAACAATTAATTGATCTTGCTTGTTTGAGAGAGAAACGAGATATTCAAACCATTCATTAATAAGTGACATTTCTTTCAAAGGGAATCTAGTACAAACATGAATGAACCTAATTGCAAAATCATTGAGTGATTCACCATTTTCTTTCCTTAAGCAACTTAATTCTTCACTTAATTCATCATAATCATAGTTGTTTAAATCTGATAAAAAATCAATTACAAACTCAGACAAAGAATGAATAGAATTAGCCCGAAAAGATTCAAACCAACATTTAACCCGACCTCGGAAAGTGAGAGCTAACAATCTACATGTGACATTAGGATCAATGATGTTATGTCTTAAACCATTATAAAAATTTTTAGAAATATGGTCTACTACAGATGTGTTCCCTTCACCATCAAAGGTGAGTTATGAAAAGAGATTAGTTGTCTTGTTGGGAATAACTAGTAGTGAGAAGTGGAAAGCATGTTCCAACACAGTGATTTGGGGAGCCATGGGGAAATTGAATACATCCGAAATAAAGGCTTCTACAAGGCCATCTTGTCAGTCTAGCTCTCCTTCTAGCGTCATTTGTTGGCTGGCGAAAATGACCATCCGTCAACTGGAAGAATGAGTCATGTCTGGGGTTGTCTAAATAACCCAAGCCATTTGGTGTAACTCATTTTGACAGGTTTAATGGCTCTGTTAGCCAATATAAAAGTCCTAAAAGAAACAAATAAAAGAAAGAAATAACTATCTAATTACTAAACACTATATATTTATGTACATATGTATAATGTAACTATTGTAGATATATTCAAGTAAAAGATATACAAATCTTACTTATGTACATGATTTACAAACTGCAAGTTTTAATTGAAACTTAGGAAAATCAATGTAAAAAAAGATTGCTTCTAGGAAGCAGATAAAGAAAGCACATAAAAATATTTTTTGTTTTTCTTTTATAAATCTAAACTAATATGAAAAAATGCAATGAAACATAAATGTGTGGATAGTCAAAAGATGAACCATACATTCTAGTTTCAATGATAAGTAAATGAAAGAAAAATACAAAGGAGCTAACCTGTCAATGAGTTAGTGAGGTGTATCCAAGCATCTGCATGAGTGGAGAACATCCAACTGCCATGTCCAAGAGATAAATATGCAATGAACCTTATGACTATTCTAAATAAATTTAAAACCTGTATTGGCAGCTTAGGTTTCAATGACAGAAGAGGAAACACAAACATAAAACTACGATCTCATAATTGCACATGATTACAATAAGATAAATCTGAAAGTAATCTATGCATTTCATCATCCGATTAAAACTTAAAGATAAATCCTTTAAATTTAATTGGAGATATGATCACAACATATATATTTTGAGAAGCAAATTATAGATGGTATTTATAATATAACATACTGCACATCACAGATCATTTAACCTAAATATATCAAACCTATACATGTAACAGGATTAACAAAAACATAAATGACAACATTATAAACAAAAGGCTAAATCCAAAATGCATAAATGATGCTTCATTAAGTTCTGGAATCACTAGTCCATCTCTTGCTCTCAACCAAGATCCTTTCTATTACAAAATACAAAGTATTTAAAGAGTTCATGTAAGCTTAACATATTATCTTCTAAGATAGGATCAGATCTCAAAAGGATCTAAAAGTTACAAAGATAGAGGGTCTAAAAAAAACCACTCAATAACAAACTGGATCTTCAAAATTATAAAAGTTTTGTTTTGATTTACAAAATAAGCCAAAAGAGATGGCTAATTAACTGAGTTCAACAATGCTCCATATTATGAGATTAGCACAAGATACATCTTATCCTGAAAGAAAAACGAAATGAGCAAATCAAGTATTTATTTAACTAACAATTTCCAAATTTTATATGAGAATTGACTTGGCTAAAAAATCTCTCGATTTTGTAGCCAGTATTATTATTAACAACAGAAATCTAAATCAATCTAGATTAATTAGAAAAATAACAATAAAAGCACAACTAAGATAAAACCCAATCTTACCATTCAACTGATAACCAAATTCGAATCACAATATCTCAGAGTTGATCACAGTCTTGACACTATCAACGTTTTTTATTATGATATTGCCAGTCCTTTTTAAACGTTTTCCTTGTCTTTGTGCATTGATCTTGAGCTCACGGTTTTCATTTGTTAATGAGTCATTTTGAGTCATAAGAGATTTTCTTGAAGGACGGGGATGTCTGTGTAATACTGACCTATCCAATGTAAACACACTTCATAATGTACAGCAGGATAAATCAGTTGAGGAAGCACATGACTGTGTGTTAAAACACTACCACTATTCATTGTCGGCCTTTGACCAAGTTTAATTCCTGTAAATTCCTTGTTGTCTTTCAGGCATTGTGGGAGTTTATTCAAATAATCGAAAGTTTGACTGAGATCTAGTTTAAAATGATCTGGATCTTCCTCCGCTAGGAATTTTTCGATCTCGGAGTCAGAGTTCTCATGGATCTCGATCGATTTGATCAAGATCACATGAGCTTTTGATCTATTGCGTAGGATTATCGAAATTAATCGCCCAACCCTTTTGTTATGAAACCCTAGCATGGCTTGATTTTTCTTTGACTGTTTGAAAGGGTTTCCACTGGTGGATTTTATGTTAAGATTAGGGTAGAAAACTTGTTCATGCTCAGGAATTTTAATAAGCTTGGGGCTGACATCATGTTTCTCACACAAAGATTGATCGGGCATTGCCCTTTCACAAGGGTTTTCACACAAGAAATTTGGCCTGCCAATTGAGGAAATAAGAGGCTTATCTATCAGAGGTTTATCCAGCACTGTAGGAATGTCTATGATAGAACTCAATTGTTTTCTACATATATTCAAATCCACAGAGAGGAAATGAAAATAAAGAAAACTCAAACGCAACATATTTTCTGAGAAAATGTTGTTCAAAAAACTAAACATACGTGTGAAATGAAATTTTTTCTGAAGAATCTGCTCTGCTCACGATGAAGGTAAATGGGCCCATTTACGAAATGGGTTTTCAAGGGTTCAATCTAATGCATAACCGTCTGCTCAGAAATTCTTCTGCAAAAACGTGTCTCTGGAAGGCAGTTACGGGGTTTGCTCAGACTATAATGAGAGTGACTCAAAACAACTGTGGGCTTAAGAGGTAGCAACAGTAGAGGAAAGTATGAGACAAAAACAAAGTAGTAAAACTAGTAATCACTCCAACACGATCATGAATAGGGACAACCCTTACTCAATCTGTGTGAATGCCTCCACTCATGGTTTCATAAAACTCTCTAAATGTCGACGACTTTGATGAATGAACTCCTCCTGAATCCCACTGCAAAATGTTGCGTGTCGACTGGTATACTTCAATTCCCTATAAAATGTAATCAAACACTAAAAAGAAATCAAAGAGGACTCCAAATGGATCCCTCTCTTTGTCTACTAAGGTTTGGCATTGCACCATCGAATCTAAACCTGCAATGGAAGGGTTTTTCCCAAAATCCCAACAAAAACGCTAGCTACAAGAGCACTCAATAAGATATCAAATAATAATTCCAAGGGAAAAGGTTTATCTTCTATTTATTCTTCCTGTGGACCTTCTAGATATTTCCCCCATTTTGACCAAATCAAATCTTCACTTTATCTTCCTTCCAATTCCATTTAAATATAATTGTTTATTTTATTTAATGTCACTTTTAGTGTTTGAAAATATTTTTACCTAGTGACACCTCCTTGACTCCATTTTTCCTTATTTCAGTTCTGAGACTTTTGCGACTAGTGTTATGATAAGGTAGTTATTTCGGTTTCATCGCATCAGTTTTTTAATTCTACGTTTTAGACCAAACAAATGTGGTCCATCATCAGGAAGAGTTTTAAGATATGAGGGAAATTTGTAAAATAATCAAGTGTATAAATATGAAAAGTTATTTTAGTAAAGAGCCGACTTATTAAAATATATAAGACCTAAAAATGTTTCTAATCAATTTATTACTAATTAATTTCTAGAATATGTCCTTGTGGTTAGTGTTGGGATCCAATTTTGACTAATATTCCAGCCATCATCTCTGTTTAGATTGTAAGGTTGTTTTTCAATTTCAATGGCTTTCCTAAATTTACTATTGTGATAGTGATCTTCCTTGGCAAGAATTTTGGCCTCTTCAATACAAATATGATGTTTTGTTTTGTCTGAATGTTCTGCCTAAGATGAGGGACGAGTGTGATTGTGTGTGATATCAGTGGCATGTTCTTGAATTCTAATTCTAAAGGATTGACTTGTTTCTCCTATGTATTGTTTACCACACGAGCACAGGATCATATAGACACCCTTCTATTCAATGGGATCAACAAGGTCTTTGAATGGCCTAAGGGAATTCCTAATAGTTTTTATGGGTTTGAAAGTTTCCCCAATATTTTTCTTCTTCAAAATCCTAGCAAGCTTGTCTATTGTCCCTTGTATGTATGGTAAGAAAACTTTAGAGACATCATTATTTGCTTGTACCTTATTTCTAGGTCTTTTAGAGGCATTCTGAAAGGCTCTAAACACCTGATGTTTTTTATAGCCATTATCCTTGAAAACATTGAGGAGGTGGTTTTTCTCTTCATCAAGGTGTTCATCATCAGAGATTCTCAAGGCCCTAGTAGCTAGGGTGTTGAGAACCCCTAATTTTTGGGCAGGGTGATGATGAGATTCAACATGAAGGTATTTTTCGGTGTGAGTTTTATTCCTATAAACATGGTGGGATAAGGATCCATCAAGTCTTTTTGTGACCTTGACATCTAGAAAAGGAAGACTACTTTTATCTTCAACCTCCATAGTGAATTTGATGTGACTGGATTGTTTATTGAGGTGATTCACAAATTCATTTAATTTGTCATAATCATGGGGCCAAATAACAAAAGTATCGTTGACAAATCTATTCCATTTTTCCTTGTTGACTATAGCCTACGGGAGTCATATAAGCTATTGAGTCACCATGATCACTTGGAAGGGGAAATTACACTATAATCCATGTTGGGGGGAAGAATCCAGTCACTGCAATCCATAACATAGAAAATTCATCAGACACTATGATTCATGTTGTAGATGTTTCACCATATGTTTTGAATCATGCTGGGGATAAGCCACCATCCATTGCAAGTCATGTTGGAAGAAAGAATCCAGTCATTACAAGTCATACTAGAGAAAAATCACCAGCTACTACAACACATACCATAGAAAAGTCACCAACCACTCTGAGTCATGTTGTAGACGTGTCACCAACTATTGTGAATCATGTTGGGGATAAGCCACCAACCACTGCAAGTCATGTTGGAAGAAATAATTCATTCATTGCAATTCATAATAGAGAAAAATCACCAGCCACTACAAGTTATGATGGACACATGTCACCAACTATTGTAAGTCATGTTGGGGGGAAGAAAGAAATCACTACATGTCATACTAGTGAGAAGCACCTAGCCATTGGGATTCATGCTATGTGAGAGCCACCAACCAATTCCATCCATGCTAAGGGAACTAATATTCCTGAGAAAAATAGACATATAGTATGCAAGCCTAAGCTTCGTTGTAAACTTTGCAAGGGATATCACCTTACTCATATGTTCCCTTCTATCCTAGAGGTACAAAGGGTGTGGTCACTTTCTGAAGGACATTTTGATCTTGAACCACCTTTGGTTTCCAAACAACCTATTCAACCATTGGTTAATGAAGTAGTTGAGTCAATGAAATATTCAGTGAATCCCACTCTTCTTTTGGAAGGTGATGTGTCTATTGACCATGTTTTATTGCAACCTATTCAACCAGTGGTTGATGAAATGGTAGAGCCAATGCAATCTTCAACCAATCCCACTCTTATTTTAGGGAGGGATGTGTCTACCAACCATGTTTTATATATTACGAGGCCATAACCTTTTGAACAATGGGAAATTACACTCACTTTGAGCATGCTCCCTCCAATTTATAAGATGGTTACCTTTGATTGGAATAATATTGTTGAGCCTCACCTTCCTTCTTCTGCACCCTTCCAAATAAGGGTTGAAATTAATTCAACAAAAATTTACCAATGTATAGTGGATGAAAGAACATTTGTAATTTTATCATCCCCGACTTGGAAATATTCGAGTTCTCCCAAGCTTGTGTCAACTATTGGTCTGTTGTTGGCCTTTGATAAAGGACCTAGTAAATATTTTTGGATTCTTCCTCAATTTCCTATCACGATAGGTGGGAAGATTGTCCTAATCGATATGATGGTGGTGGATGTCCCAATTGAACATAAGTATGCTTTTTGGGTGTGATTAGGTATATTCTATGAACGTTTTGGTGTCTATTCTCTTTCAGGTGATGGATTTTCCTCACAATGAAATCATTGTCACTATTGATCAACTTGCATCTGATAATCACCATCCTAATTCTACGTTATCTTAGGCTACTCCTTTGTATATTACTAGTATTTGAGTATACTCCACCCTGCCATGGGTGAATTACATGGAATCATATCCTCAATGTTCAATTTCTTCTGAGAAATATCATTTACACTCATATTTTCCTTCTCAAGGTAAGGTCTCAACAATTGATCAATTGATTTATCCAATGGGGAAATGGGACCCCTTTCTTCCCCTATTGGCCGGAGGGACTATGATTTTTCTCTTGAGTATAATCTCATTTTTTATAGGTCCTCAAGACTTGTTTTTTTTTAGTCTTTGTTGATAGAATATGCCAAATTTGATTAAAATCTCCATCATTATATGGAATATGATCAGGTCACATCACCCATTTGGGTTGCTAACCCTCCTAGTACACATGATTTATTGGATGCTTATTTTCCTTTAGATGAGGCTATCCTCGAATCCATGACTATAGATCATATACCATGGGAAGATACACACCATCAAGCATGATTGTAAATGTGTTTACCTGCATAGAATAGATCTATATAAACAATGATACACACATTTGCAGAGAGAATTGGAAAAAGAAGAAGAAGGAGAGAAAGAATGGAAAGGATTCTCATTAACCGTTGTGAATAATGAATAATTTACACATGATATACTCTGTATAACTCAATGAGTTAGACTTGAGGTGAACAAAATCACCATAGTGGTGGTCTAGAGTGATATGGACACACACCAACAGTTATGGGAGTGAACTGCCACCTATTCTAGTCTCTCAGGCAGTTACGGGAGTGAACTGCCACCTAGTTGAGTTAACTAGTCAACTAGTCTTTAGTTAACTGACTGAACAGAAAGTAGTGAGGATTTAACTCAAGGAATCAAGGCTAATGTACCACTTTGGTGATGATACCAAGGCAAGGTCGAATTAGCATGGTGATGATCCTAATGTTTCATGGTGATGATCCCAATGCAACATCTAAACTCAACTCAACTAGTCAAACTGAAGTGTGAACTGAAAGAGAA
>SNQJ01S0243988.1:0-13293 GCA_010110895.2 Picea sitchensis
TGTCAAAAGTTTAAACAGTGAAATCTATCCAAATGTGCAATCAAGAATGCTCAAGAACTTAAGTCTGATACAACATTAGCAATCAGATGATAAACCAGTGATCGA
This sequence comes from Picea sitchensis, assembly GCA_010110895.2. NCBI lineage: Eukaryota > Viridiplantae > Streptophyta > Pinopsida > Pinales > Pinaceae > Picea > Picea sitchensis. The sequence continues at coordinate 106 of SNQJ01S0243988.1, forward strand.
GTATCAATCAAAGATGACGACAATCTAATCAACGAAAGAAGTGTTTTCACACTTTCAGTTGTGAAAACTGAATCGAAATTGAATTGGAATTGTCGCAAAAAATAAGATGAATGTCCATTAGCATAATGCGACAATACTTTTGTCGTAATACGACAAGGGGTGTAGGCATCTTTTTGAGAGTAATAAAAAAAAATATGGATTGGCTGCCAACACAACCCATTGTCAAAATAAATATCCCTCAGAAAGTGATTTGCTAAGTCACAAATGAATTAAGGAACACAATACACAAAGATTATTAAAAATAAAAATAAATATATTTACTCATTTTTCTCACATATACAATCATATAAATAAATACAATACTAATCAACCTAGTCATACCTTGCAAAGAAACATCCATTTTTTCACCATTTTAACCTAATTTGGATTCTCCATCACAACAAAGGACTGCTATCTTCAATGAATTCCTTCTTCTCAAAAATCTTATAATATAGAAACAGGTGAACCATTTGTATACATGGAATTCAGATCTGAACCATCTTTAGATGCCATTCAAGTGTCCCAATCAGAAATATGTCTAATTAAGGTAGCTAAAAACCCCAAAACAATCAGAAATAAACGTTGCATCTTCTATGATTGAAGGAATTACCACCTTTCTTCCTATCAACATTCAAATGATCACACTTGACCCTCATGTTGTAATTCCCATACTTCCAGCTCCCAACCTTGAACCAAACTTTAGCATACAATTTCAGCTTCAATTCCAAGGTCCTGGTGTTCCTGCTAGGCATTTTTTGGTGCCAAGAACACCCCACATTATCTATATCATGGCCAACAAAAATCCGTGACAACTTCATACAAAAACAACCTGTAGAGATAGGTTTTACTTATTTTCGTGTTCTTGTTAGATTCATAGAGACTTTTGTGCTATTTCCAGATCATTGTAAGAAAATTTGGAAGACAACTTTGTGAACTACAATTGGAATTGTTGTTTGTATCTACTTGTGTCTTCCTGGAATTGGAAGACAAATTTGTCCTATTGAAATTGGAATTGTTGTTTGTATCTTCTTGTGTCTTCTTGGAATTGGAAGACAAAATTGTCCAAGTGCAATTGAAATTCTTGTTTGTATATTTTTGTGTCTTCTTGGAATTGGAAGACAAATTTGTCCAACTATAATTGGAATTGTTGTTTGTATCTTCTTGTTTCTTATTGGAATTGGAAGAAATTTTTTTCCAAGTGGAATTGGAATTCGAACTAGAATTGGAATTGTTAGATGCGTCTTCTTTTGTAATACAAAAACAAATTTCTCCACTTGGTTGTGACTTATTACATAATACAAAGAAAAATTTGTGGTGGGTGTTTGGAAGCCAATTTTTATCTTTAAACATGAGGAACCACCGGATTCGAGAAAGAAATTCCTCGAGAAAAAAGAAACCGATTGAAAAGGTAGAAGAAGAAATAGAAAAAGAAAAGTTACATATGTCAAAGCGTAGGCTTTCAGAAGAGGGAAATCCAATTTATAGAGGAATAAATGTCACTATTTTTTCTCCACCATAACCAGAAGCAAAGTGCAAGAGTTCATTAGAGAGAAATCCAACTAATATCTCATCAAGACAACTTTTGTGGATGACCAGATGATGGAGGATTTTCTTGGAGTTGATTATACAAGGGATGAAATTAGAGAAGCAATTGGTGTACAACATTGTGGTGAAGAAGGTCTTGTGGTGAAATCTCTTGTTGGACAATCAAATATTCTAGAAACTAGACAATCCCATGTCTAGTCTCCTCCCATAGTTGATATGTCACTGATTAAAGGGGAAATAACTATAACATTGTTAACTCCACAACATGGAGGTCAAGAGTGCCAGAATAGGGGTTCATTGCCCCTATCTAGATTGAGCACTATGCAATGAAGAAATTCTAAACGAATTTAAGTCGATGAAAGTGGTCTAGAACCACTTGAAGGTAAGTTACCTAACCGTACTATTCGTTATCACTCTTATAAAATCATTCAAGAATATTTTGAACCAAAATCCGATGCTGCTAAATGCCAATTATTTTTATCTTTGTTAAAATCTAGAAGTTTGAGTGTTGTTATGAGAATTTTAGGCATTAAAACATTAAAAAGTGTAGAAACAAGTCATCATATTGTTAGAAAACTTGTAGATGATTTTCAAATAATTGGTAAGAATTCTTGTTCTAAATACCTCAATGCAACCCGACGTCTCTTGTCCTAGTCAATTGTTAACAAGATCACAAGAAAACATTGTTTTCTACAAAAAAACCTCTCACTTCTTGAAATGAAATGTCAAAACCCTTAGAAAGTATTCTCATAGACAAGATAGCCTCAACATAGGTACCAGAGGGTTTTACATTTTATCAAAAAGCATGCTTAGAGGGGACATGCCCCAGGTGCGGTAGAATGACATTACTGAGCAAGTGCATTCATTTAAGCGGTGCGTATGAATTGGGGATAAAGGAGGTTGTCTTGAAAAGATTTAAATATGTGACATATGATATTGATGGACGAAAAGAAAGAAAAAATATACAATTGGTTACTTTCCAAGTATTATTTTGTGACTTCATGAAGGACTTCGTCGAGAAGACACAACATTATGTTTAGCATGTCCATGTGGCTCGATGGAAGGATGAGCATTTTAGAATATGCAAAGATACATTTCTTATTGGTAATGTGTTATCAATGGTTGATTTTGCTGAGAACTACACCCTTCAATTGTAAAATGAGATTCAAATCCAATATTATCACTAAGAGAAGGTCAACATAATGGTACATATCACATATAGGCATGGACCAGATAGTAATAAAAAAATAAAGTTATATTGAAAGAGTATCACTTCTACATAAGTGATGATCGGTGCCATGAATTAGCCTATGTACAACATTGTTTTCAGTTATTCTAAAATCACCTTAAGGAGAAGAACATACAAATGGATCAACATTGGATTTGGTTAGATGGTTGCATAGGCCGGTTCAAACATTCTCGTGTATTTCAATGGTTGTGTATGTTGCACAAAAAACTAAAGGTACCACATATTTGGAACTATTTTGAGTCCAGGCATGGGAAAGGGGAGCATGATGGAGTAGGTGCATGCATAAAAAGAGCGTTACGCAGGAAATAAATGAAGTTCAATACTACTTCCCTCATTTGAGATGAAAAATCCATTGTTGAATGGTGTTCTTCAGTAATGGGAGAGGGAACCTGAACCCGTGAAGACCAATCACACAATAAAGGACATGTACATAGATATTTTTGGGAGGTGGTTGATGTATATCGATCACAATGGTATGAATGAAAAAACTATCCAGGGCACTTGTGGATTCCATTTAGTTAGAACATCAAACAATGCAATACTTGAAATATGGATGAGAAAATTCTCTTGCTTCTATGGTCTATGTAGTAGTAATGAATGGGATGATTGTGAATTGATAGAATGGGTTGATATATAGGATCATGTATCACTCCCCATTGTTCAATGTATTTTATCAGATTATGATCAAGTATTATATCTCATACTTCCAAGTTCATTGAATCCTTATATTAAATTTTGAATAAATAGAATTAATGTTTTATGCATTGGTCATTTAGTGCACTCACATTTTGGCACTCCATTTTTTGCAGGGAACATATACATAGTGGTTGCCCCAAGAAATAATGAATGGGGCACTGATTATTGACTGGAACGATGCTTAGAGGGAAAGCAAACCCTCATGTGATCAGTAAAGGACTCCAAAGGCATTGAATTTCTGATTGGGTCAATGGGTATTAAAGGGTATACTTAAATAACCATATAGTTATGTAAAACAAATAATTTTGGCTTCATTTTGACTAATGTTAAAATATTTGTAATGCCGTTAAAATATATCGTGCCTTAAAATATACATGTGCCTTAAAATATACCCATGCCATGCATTGCCTTGCCTTGCATTTCCATTCATTCCTTGCTTTAACCATTAATTCCTTCCCTTGCCTTTCCATTCATTCCTTTCCTTAACCATTAATGCCTTGGATTGCCTTTCCTTTCCATTCATGCCTTGCCATGTCTTCACTTTCCATGCCATTCCTTCCAATGAATTTCCTTTCCTTTCCATTCCATGCCATGCCTTGCATTTCCTTGTCATGCCTTGCCATGCCTTGCCTTGCCTTCCCATGCCTTTCCATGCCTTGCCTTGCCTTGCCTTGCCATGTCATGCCTTGCCTTGCCTTGCCATGCCTTGTCATGCCATGCCTTGCCATACCATGCCTTGCCATGCCATGCCATGCCTTTCCATGCCTTCACTTTCCTTGCCTTGCCTTGCCATCCATGCCTTGCATTGACTTTCCATTCATGCCTTGCATTTCCATGCCATGCCTTCCCATACCATGCATTTCCATGCCATACCATGCCTTTCCTTGACATTCCATGCCTTGCCTTTCCATTCCATGTCTTTGATTGCCTTGCTTTTCCATTCCATTCCATGCCTTTCTTTGTCATGCCACGCCATGCATTTCCATGCCATGCCTTCCCATACCATGCATTTCCATGCCAGACCTTTCCTTCAATTTCCTTTCCATGTCTAGCCTAATAAGGTGTTAAATTGTAATACATATATAATAAGCATCGAGAAGAACTCTAGTGTTGTATATACTCCAACAAATGGTTTTTCGGTGGACAAAATGATAGTAGAGGGGCCCATTTAACTGAAACTTGGTGCTTCGGATCCAATGCAACTGAGGGTTTTCCCATCCGAATCTCGGTTTGAGTTTTATCACGAGTTGCAACTCGCATCCTCAAGCCATTCAGGAACATGTGGCCAATTTGGTCTGGGGGCATAAAATCCAAACCGAGTGGAATAACGAAGTTTTGTAAGCTCCCAAAAGTCTATTTGGCCAAGGCCCATGTGACTACACTACCCACAAATTCCCAAAACAATGTTCTTGAAATTTGACCTCCTCTTCAGAAATTGCAATATGCCTCATTGACCAAAACCCTAGTGCCGAAGATACTCCAAAAAACAGTTTTCTAGTGGAAAAAATGGCAGTGTAAGCCCCCCCCCTAGTTGAAATCCAGTGCTCCAGATCCAATGCAACTGATGGTTTTCCCATCTAATTCCCGATTTGAGTTTTATTGTGAGTTGCAACTCACCTCTTCAAGTTGTTCAGGGACATGTGGCAAATTTGGTCCGGGGGCATAAAATCCAAACCAAGTGGCATAAAGAAGTTTCGTAAACTTCCACACGTTTATTTGACCAAGGTTGATGTGACTACACTACCCACAAATTCTCGACACAGTGTTCTTGAAAATCGACCTCCTCTTCATAAATTGCACTATGCCTCATTAAACAAAACCCTAGGGTTGAAGATAATCCAAAAAATGGTTTTTCGGTGGACGAAATGATAGTGGAAGGCCCCTAGCTAAAACTCGGTGATCCATATTCAATGCAACTGACGGTTCGCCCATCCAAGTGTCAATTTGAGATTTATAGCGAGTTGCAACTCACCTCTTCAAGTCGTTCAAGGACATGTGGCCAATTTGATCCAGAGGCATAAAATTCAAACTAAGTGGCATACCAGAGTTTCATAAGCTCCCACAAGTCTATTTGGCCCAAGTCCACATGACTACACTACCCACAAATGACCGACACAATGTTCTTGAAAATTGATCTCCTCTTCAGAAATTGCACTATGCATGATTGATCGAAACCCTGGTGTTGGAGATACTCCAAAAAATGGTTTTTCAGTGGATGGAATGACAACAAAGGGGATCCCTAGTTGAAAATTGGTGCTCCAGATCCAATGCAACTAAAAATTCTCCCATATGAGTCCTGATTTGAGTTATATTGCGAGTTGCAACTCGCCTCTTCAAACTGTTCAGGGACATGTGGCCAATTTGGTTCGGGGGCATAAAATACAAACCAAGTGGCATAGAAGAGTTTCGTAAGATCCTAGAAGTCTATTTGGGCCAGGACCACACAACTACACTACCCACAAATTCGTGACACAATGTTCTTTAAAATCGACCTCCTCTTCAGAAATTGCACTATGCCTCATTGACCAAAACCCTAGTCCTAGAGATACTCCAAAAAATGTTTTTCTGATGGAAAGAATGATAGTGGATGCCCCCGCCTAGATAAAACCCGGTGCTATGGATCCAATTCAACTGACGGTTCTCCCATACGAGTTCCGGTTTGAGTTTTATCATGAGTTGCAACTCACCTCCTCAAGTCATTCATAGACATGTGACCAATTTTTTCTGGGGGAATAAAATCCAAACCGAGAGGCATAATAGAGTTTCGTAAACCCCCACAAGTATATTTGGCCCAGGCCCATGTTACTACACTACCTAAAAATGTCTGACATAATGTTCTTGAAAATAGACCACCTCTTTGGAAATTGCACTATGCCTCATTGAGCAAAACATTGGAATTCTCATGCAAGTATTTTTATATGATATATATGGGATAACAAGTTGTATAATTACATGCTTAATAAATCATTTCATTGTAATTTTCACATATTAAACATGTTCAATTAGTACAAGAATTATTTATGTATTAAACTTGTTCATTTACGTATTAAACTTGTTCATTTAGGTATTAAACTTGTTCATTTACGTATTAAATTTGTTCATTTGGTCAAGCCATGACATGGCATGACATGGCAAGTGAATGTAAGGCAAGGCATGGAAAGTGAAGGAAAGGCATGGAAAGGCATGGCATGGCATGTCAATACATGGTGTGGAAAGGCATGGCATGGCAAGGCAAGGCATGGAAATACATGGCATGGCATGGAAAGGCATGGCATGGTATGGAAAGGCATGGCATGGAAATACATGCAATGGTATGGAAAGGAATGTCATGGAAAGGAATGGCATGGTATGGAAGGGCATGGCATGGAAAAGTGAAGGCAAGGAATGGAATGGCATGACATGACATGGAAAAGCATGGGATGGAAAGGTATGGTATGGAAAGGCATGGTATGGAAAGAAAAGCCATGGAAAGTGAAGGAAAGGAAAGGCATGACAAGGGATGGCATGTAATTGTAATGCATACCATAGCATACCATACCAAGGCAAGGCATACCATACCATACCATACCATACCAACGCAAGGCAAGACATACCATACCATACCATACCATACCATGGCAAGGCATGCCAAGGAAATACATACCATATCATACCATACCAAGGCAAGGCAAGGCAGGGCAAGGCATATGATACCTTACCTTGCCTTGCATACCATACCATACCATACCATGCAAGGAAATGGTAAGTAAAGGCAAGGCATACCATACCAAATCATTGCCATTCCCAATGCATACCATTTCCAATGCATACCATTTCCATTGGCAAAGAATACCATACCATACCATAACATTGGCAATGCATACCATATAAGGAAATGGAAAAGAATACCATACCATACCATAACATTGGCAATGCATACCATATAAGGAAATGGCAAGGAAATGCATACCATACCATATCATGTGAGGCAATGGAAAGGGAATGCATACCATACCATACCATACCATACCATTTCCAATGCATACCATACCATTTCCAATGCATACCATACGATGGCAAGGCAATGCATACCATTTCCAATGTATACATGTTGAGGTCATTTCCCGCTTCCAAAAAATTCCCTCCCCTTTTCGATTCTCCCGAATTATTTTCTCCCTTTCTTTTCCCCCTTCTACACTTACCCATTTTTCCCTTTTCCTTTCTTCCCTCTTACTATCCATTTATAGTTCTAACACTTAGTCTCATTTTAGACTGCAGGTTCTTGGGTTGGCGGACTTACAATTTCTCACCTCCATCTACAAATTCACATCACAAGTCTGATTGACCACTGTGATGTTCTATAATTATCCTCTTCTACGATCGTGGGTTCCCAGGTTGACGGGATCAAGTTTGCATGTTCCTGTGTTCCGTGATAGACACATTGCACCAAAGAGTTCCATGATCTACATTTCAATCCCCAAACTGCCTAAGTGTCATTCCTCTTACATGAATCCATCCGACCTTTGCATCATCCCAAAATTATCCAATTTCGTGCCTCATACCATCACGGGATCTCAGGTTCGCAAGTTCCCGGGTTCACAAAAATCTCAAGTCATATATTGCCCTCGTTTGTCCCCGCCACCCTCATGCCCTTCCCAATGCACATTTACTATTATTTTAATGCTAATAACTTACCATACAGGCTTGAAAGGATGGTCATTAATAAGGAAAAGGCTCAAGGATATCTCCTATTAAAGAAAATTAAAACAAGATTTATGGAGGATTATATCATCTCCCTCCAACGTTCATTCCTAACATAATTTGGAGCAAGGGAACGTTCTTGTTGACTTATGGAACCAACTTGACAACTGTTCTGTGGAGATACACTAAATATTTTCGGGCGCGAGGATAAAAAATTTTAGTGGTCCAGGGCATATTCCTATTATTCATCCCCTTCTGCCCAGAGGGAAATAATATGAACGTTTGGAATTGCACGTGCAGGGTGTGTCCTGTAATTTTTTTATTGTAAGGAGTTGGTCACCTGGTGCACTGAGAGATACATTCCAAGCCAATGGATCATCTAGTTGCGGGACCATTCCCCTGTCTCTCTGACACCCCAGGTTTTCTGTAAGATATTAAGGCTTCCCGAGCCAACTCTCACCTTCAAAGGGGAATATTGCAAGGAGTTATTACAAAAGAATGACAATGGGCTCTACCTCTTACCAGAATTCCTAGAGAACCCAATGGTCATCCCCGAGGACATCACAAGATTGCAGGTTGGCTCATTTAAAAACCCTTCCAGAAATTGCATGGCTTTTTATGAGGATAATAGGACAGGAAACCGCGGCCAACATATCCTAGATGATTTTTTACATTCTTTATTTTATGGTCAAGGAACATGCCATATTCGATTGGGGTAAGTTGATTTCCATTGAAATATCTTCCCAATTGGTGCAATATAAGAAGGAGAAAAAATTATTTATGTCATCTTATTTGGTTTTCAAGATAACGCATTGTTGTCAGTTCCTAAGATTATCTGTGTGCAAGAAGGTAAACTATGAAATTGACCCATTAACCTTTTGGTATCAAACATTATGGAGGCACAAGGCCTCCCAACATTTTTATGAAGTTTGTAATGATTTTGTCTCAGCTTTTAAAGAATTGTTGTTTGGAAAGAACGCCCCCCATATGTCTGACCAGGCGAGGAAGTTCCTCGATAGGAAGGGGACACTAGAACAAATGGAAAATTATAACGTTATAAGGATTTTTGGATCCAAATAAAATCCTTCTTTCCTTTCATGCCACATATTTGACAAAATGTTTGTTGCTGAGATAGAAAGAAAGTACACCTATCGGTTGCATTTTCTCCATGAAAAGAGAAAAAATAAATTCATACCTCCTCCCTGGAAAGTCGGGGATTTCATATTCAGAAATATGAACAAGATTGATGAATTCATGGCCACTTCCACAACTTAAATTTAAAATATGTTGAAAAAGTAAAAGGGTTCGACCCTAGTGATATTTTTGTAGAACATCTATTGGTTGTTGGTTTCAACACTTCTTTCATTAACAATATTATGAGTGAAGACAAAGACAATTCCCTAGGCACTCCCTCTCATGACACCAACGACCTGAAGACAATACTCAACACCAATGAGTCGTACAAGTAAAGAGGAAAAGGTCCAGGTGAGAAAAGTGCCCAATCCCCGACTATCACGCCAAAGAATACAACATCTTGAAGCAGCACTCCAATGGCATACCCAAGTAAGAAATTCACCCACAGTTATTCAGGCGTAGGAGGATATAAGAACCCTCCTTCCGAAAAAATTGAAAGTTCTCATAAACTTCCCTTGAGGAAGAAAAGAGAAAACATTGTGCAAGAAGAGGAGGGACCTTGAGGAGAAGTTGATATCCACGGCCTCTCCCTCGAGGATATGGAACTAGAAATTGACACCGAGAAAGTGTTCCCCAATGACAGCCAGCTAGATAAAACTGCTCACCAGAACCCTCAGATGGAAATAATTGGGACCAAGACCTTCGACGAAGAAGATTATTTTGCATTTCAGAGCGTTGTTTTTTACCATGAATCCAAAAATTTGATTATTGAGAAAAGAGATGTAAAGAATAAGAAGTGGAAATATCGTTCAAAGATTAACCTATGGAACATATGGCTTTCCCAAATTTCCCAGATACACTGAGCAACTAGAGATTCTCTTGAAAATTCTATTGTAGGCGTTGAAGCAGAGAATGTCATGTTAAAGGAGAGAATCAAAGAATTGGAGGAAGATTTAATGCCCCTTCCAATGCTTGCTAGTCCTTTAGCAATGATCGGGCCTACCACAGCTGCGGAAAAGTTAAAAGGATTGGCAATTATTCTCACATCATCTCGAGGCGATACAGAAAATAATATAAAGAAAATAATGTAGTTAATAATAGACGCTTGGGAGATGTCAAAGAGCATGGTCTCTTTTGGAACTAGAGCATGCGCGTTTCAAGAATATCTGCACACAGATTTGAAAAACAAGGAAGGTTTCTACTTTGATGCGGTTGTACCATTTGATATTAAAGTTACTAATATGACAAAATTTAGAAGAAGAGAGGAGGATATCCCTTCTCTAAACCAAATAAAACAACTAAACGCATGCTCGAAGGAAAAGGTAAAAAATTTGAATGGTATTGTTCAAGCATGCAACTAGGCCATAACTAGAAGAGATGAATTATTCAAGAAGCTAACTGAGATAGATCTAGCTAGCAGCACCAATGAGGTCCAAGACCTGAAATTGATACTCGACTCATTTTTCTTAACCAGGCAAGCATTTAATGAACAAGTTGATATATTTAAAGGGTTGTCATTTAAAAAATTCTATGGCATTCTTGAATATGGGGAAGATGACGTGGAAACTTGGCTAGTTGATTATTCGATTAAAGACCAAGATATTGAAGAAGCTTTGCAGAACATTTCTATTGACCTAAGGGACTTGGAAGGTGAAATCTTCAATATAAAAATATGGCATGAAATCAACGTGGCGCCAATGAGGAGCTACATCGAGGAGTGGTTCAAAAAGGCTATCGACAAGCTCACCAATGAAGGGAAAAGGGAGGTTGAGATAGTTCCTGTAACTGCCAAGGAGAGACATAAAAGGACATCAATGAGAAAGTGGCATACCATGAGATACCATCATAGTAAGTTCATACTGATCACATCTTTTTGTCTTTATCAAAATCTTCATCAAGATCTTCATCCAGTTACTCCACCTCTTTAAATAGAAAGGTTTAAATGAAGGATGATATTTTCCTTTTTCTTCTTACCATGTCTTGCTCCCTTTCGCTGCCCAATTTTTTATTTCTACGAGCTTTACTCTTATACATATTTGCTTTATGGTCTGTGGGAGCCCCAATCCCAGTCATTATGACAAACGAATTTTAATTTTAGAGAATATGTATTGAACTATATATTTTTTTAAAATTCCAAGAGAGCTATTTTGGGAACAATATTGACTGTACTTTGTAACCTATTTTTTTTTCTGAATATAAAGTATTTGAGGTTGATCTATCATTATCTCCATTTGAGATGCCCATGTATTACTCTGTCAAAGTTCTCTTATGCATGCAAATCATTTTATTTTAGTTTTCATGTGATTTTAAATCTTTATCCCTACTATGATGGATGTGAGGATTTATGTTTATTTTCTTTTAAATGTATGAATATGTGTGTGTGTTTCTTGGTCCATTCTCAAGAACTCTCTTTTAAAAGAAAATAAAAATATTTTCCATTTTTTGTTATATCTATTTTACTTTCCTTTGATAGACTTCTTTAAAAGTCCTATATTTTACAAATCTCGGACAAAGGAGTACCACCTCTAGAAAAATGTAGGAGGATTTGCATCCTCGTGAAGTTGTCATTTCAGTCCTGACGGATTCAAGAATTAACATTTTGGCAACCATACTGGGGACAATTTATTTTCAAGATATTTGAGGAACCAAAAATAACCATGGCTCAAAGTTTTGAGAAGAAGATTCAAGAAAATTGTTGCTTATTGTAAGCATGGCTCACCTTTTTTGTAATGTAAAAAAGAAATGAGAAACACCAAATATATTTGGGAGAATGAACTCCCTGGAAACTCCATTGAAAAAATTCAAAATGAAAAGCTTCATTCATGTCATAATGCTTCTTTATATTCTTCATCAATCCCATCAATGGATTTGCAAGACTCAACAAAAGGGATAAATACTCAAAGAAGGAGTTGATTTCATAATACACCTTTAAATCTACCAGAAATAGACTTTCAAATGCCCAATATTCCTATTGAAATTTTTTCTACATTCTTCGGGGATGCTTCAGAAGATGCAGAGAAACACTTGATTAATTTTAAAGGTACATGTTATGATTTCAACCTCACTAAAGACAATGTTACATGTAGATTAATCCTACAAATTCTACGAGAGGATGCTCTTGAATGTTATATTTCATTAATGCCTAACTCCATTACTAACTGGTATGTGTTAGAAGAATCATTTGGAGAAAATTTCATCCCAAACGTGCATTCATATGTTTTTTCTGATGTTTTAAATGTTGCTTCCCACCCATCCTCTCCCATATGGAATAAAGATAACAAAAAGTCCAAATTTGAAGAAGAATCTAATCAAAGAGTGGATGAATTTTTTAAGTGAAGTAGTTTTGTTGAACACGAAGATGAAACTTCCAAATTACAATAAAATTTCAGCCTCCTATATACTCCATATGAAGATATTTCAAGCAATAAATTTGAGGATGAACTTGAGAATCCTCCACCAAATATACAAGAAGTTTTCATTGTTGTAATAGATGATGAAACATCACAAGAGAACATGTAGCAAGAAGAATTGGTAGAAGAAAACAATTTTGAGAATAAAGAAGATAGCCATTGCATATAAAAAGAACATTTCCAAGACATCGGCAATGAAACAATAGTTTTGAATGTGGAAAAAGAAGAAAAAGATAATCTTTTCAAGAAAGCAATTTCTCATTTGATTGAAGATAGAAGCACTCTGGGGCAGCCAAGAGTAGATTATATTGAATATTGGTTCTATTGGAGTTACTTAACACACACCTAGGATTTATTTTTCCTAAGGTATTTCCTTGTTTATTAGTCATAATTAGTCATTATCCAGTCTCCTATATTTTAGGGGAGAAAATTCCA
>SNQJ01S0243989.1:0-13293 GCA_010110895.2 Picea sitchensis
AACTAAATACAAGAAACTAACTAAAATGTATTCTAAGAAACCAAAGAGAGAATTTATCCGACCTAAGAACTAACTAAACTAATGTAAACAAATAAACTATAACTAAAGAAACCAACTTAAAAATAAAGGAAACTAAACTAATAAAACAAAGAAAAGGAATCCAAATAAACTAAATATTAATTATTCTATACAATCCACTAATTACTATTGTAATAAATCAACCAACTTATTCAATTATCAAATACAATATTTCTTATTCACAAATGTACACTATGAACAATCTAAAGATTTGGACGAAACCGCAAAAATCATGTGTATTCTGCCCCAAGACAACTAATAATCTCTTTTTGATTTTCTTTATATTGTCAAGAAGAAACAAACATTACTTCAAATAAACAATCTATCGTATTTATCGAATTAAACAATCTAATATAAATCTAAATTAAACTTATATCTATATTAAAACTATTACTTAATAAAACAAATAAATTCACTGTCCTGAAACGCTCCAAGTCTGCCCTGTATGATGACTTCTAGTTTGGTTGAGGAAGAAATTCACACCGTTAGTCCTTAAGATTTTCGTAAAAGATCAGCTACGCTGCTTCTTGAAGTATATTACAGGACAAATAAGACATAAAAGAAATCATAACAATATTCGATGATAAATCTCTGCAATAAGGGGAAACCTATTATGCAAACTTTATATGGCAAAATTCAATTAGAAGAAGACAAAAAGCAACTATTCACAAAATGAATTTTAATAATTGTTATGGTCTTTAATGACGAAGCACAGATATATGTATAACAGTAAAAATTATATCATTTGAATTTGATTTAGATAGCTAAAGTAATCATAAACTATAAACAAAGTGATACAAAACTTGGAAACAAAATGTTGATATATTTTGAAAAGAAAAAGCTATGACAATACATCAATTATGCTCCCTACCGGTGGAATTGTGAACTCATATCCTTGTTCTCCCATGAATATGATGATATCATTGCTAAAATCAAGGCATATATATGTCTCTCCACAGGGTAAAACTTCTTTGTGGATAATATCAAATAGTTTACACAATCTGGGAGATATCCCAAAAATCACCCAAACTAAGGAAATAAAATGCAGAATCTGTAAACATCCCCTAACTACTCATCATCATATCTATAGCCAATTCGAATTTTCCTGCAAATAGAACACAAAGATCAAATTGAAGATATTTCATTAAGAAACAATAAAAAATTGACTCCATAGATCTCTATTAGATGTATCATCCTGACTGTGAGCTAAATGTGGCAAACAGCCAACAGTGACCCCATCCAAATCAAATAAACCAAATCAATCATCCCTTTAATAATCCTCAAAACTAATCACTAAATGTTCCATGTACCATTATTGACCAAATCATCACAAAATAATGCAATTGAAACATAGTAAAGAATGCTCTATTTTCAATTACCATAAAACATGGTCAAACATTGACAAGCCTCAAGCCAATTAAACTAAATTAAACAACAACCAACGAATGAGATATGATATAATCGTAATCAAAAAAAATCATAATCGAACATGATAGTAACTATATCAAATAAGATTTGCCACAACATAACTATAATCGATATCATTGAAAACAACATATATGTTACAGCTGTAGCAACATACATTCTATGTCGTTTCAATCAACAGGCTGTAGATATTAAGCACAAGATTCATTCTATTTTGATCAAATACCGGAAGGTTGTTACCGACATATTAATAAAACAAAACATGCACAAGATCTAATTAAAAAAACCACCATAGATTTCATTTGCTAGGTGTGACATAGTCAAGATTGAACAACAACAATGATAACCATAAGCTAGGAAGCAACCAAATAAAATTGGATCAGAGTCAATTATAGACAATTCAACATCCCTTGGCATGATCATTTGTTTTACAAATCCATTTGTAATGTAAAATACATTGTCATTCCAATTCACAAAAGAACAGGTCAACTGACCAACTTAATTGATCGGCTGGAAGTTACGATTGTTGGCTGATTTGTATCACCACTGACATAAAACAAAACCTTTTTAAACAAAATCCAAACCGTATCTAGGTCGGGTCAAAGCCGTATGTAAATCAAATTGTAACAGATAACCATGTGTCTCATAACCCATTCAGATCATAGCATAACCGGTTCCGTTTGAAATGCAAAACAACAGCTGTTGTCTATAATAAATACAACAGAACATTCAATCGCAACTAATTTAACACAATCAAATCCATTGTTATGATTAATAGAATCAAGACCAAATCCAATAACAAAATTCGATTTTACCAAAACAAGTTATATATAGCAATGCATGCATGTTTATGTAACAGAGAAGTTCAATGATGTACACAGAGTTTACGAATGTTCCATATAAATGGGTGAAAGCTATACCAACGAGGTTTTTGAGGCTATGCCAATTCGAAATTGACAATTGCCGTGGCCGACTCGATACTCAACACTGAACCCGTTTGTTCGCCGGCTTTTGTCGGTTGCACCTTCGCGACATTTACTCAGTTGAGCTTTACCTAATTGATCTCCAAAAGCATGGATTCTTCGATTGCAAAATCATTAATATCTAAGTAGTAATCTCCAACCCCATAACCTACACCGGACACATGGGGAAACAACCTGGTTGAGAGGGTTTCGGCGAGTCACCGAGGGTTCCACGAAGTAGTTCAATGCCAGGAAAGTTGGGGATCATCCCCAAGAACAAGGTGGTAAATTCTGACAAAGTCATATGCAGGTTTGTCACATAGACCCTTTAAGTAAGGATAATACTCGCTTATGTAGAAAACGCTCAATTCCTCAATAATCTTCACTAACCATGATAGGCTCAGAGTTGGTAGGGGTTTTAGGTTCATTTCTCTCCATGCGAGAGATCAACCGAGCGTTTTCTTTGCCTTTAGAATTAGAATTAGTTTTAGCTTTAGGTTTTCCGTTATGGCTTTATCAATTTTCGACTGCTTGGTCACGCCCATAGGTAAGTTCGTAGGTGGGTCGGGTGGAGGTTTGGGTAGAAAAACACTGTAAGGAATAGGGGGAATAGGATGGGTTTTGGTCACCGTAGGTTTATCAACCGAGGGTTTGATTTCAAAGCCATTATGACTCAGAAAATCACCCCAACAGTCACAACGTAACCCCAACTCATAAACCATAATCATTTTAATCAACCCCAAATGGAAGAGATACCGTATCACCGCTACGCTTGTACCTTTTGGCCATCTTGAACAAACCTCTATGTAGGTAGTGGGGCTTACTAAGTTTGAAACCCATAAAACCATCATCGTATCTAAGGTGAAACAAGAAAACGAACTCGTACCGGCCTCGCAAGTAATGAATTGCTTGATTATCATTAGGAGGTCATGCCATTTTAACATTTCGCGTGCAAAACCTTGTCGCAAGAGTTCACCATTCGAGATTAAATAACAGTCCATGGGACATCAATTCACCCTTGCAACTCTTCACCACTTCCGTCCAAGAACAGCATCAATACTCCAGCCAAGAAACCGTTTTCATTAATTCCCAAGTTGCAATATCTCCAACTTTGGCTCCCATAGCCATCAATGATAACACAAATCGCCGGTTACTTAGGTTATAAATCCATCGAATTCTTATGGTTCTGAAGCCAACTAATTTTCCGTGTCACTATAAGCATCACCAAACATTAGGCAATGCTTGGAACTCCATTGGGTCGCCCTTATGACTGGTTTTGGCTCGCGCATAGTAGGGGCTTGAATCGAACAAACGATACAATGTGGTCTAAAAATGGTTACTGGCCAACAAATGCAAATACCAAAGAGGCAAGGGATTAATCAGATGTACGCCGGGCTGCGGTGGACTACCAACGCCTACAGACAATACTATAATGCATAAATGCCGCTCCATCCACATAAAATCATTTAAACCATATGAATCGGCTAACCGGATAGTTTGGGCGGTGGTCAATGTATCAACTCGCCATAGTATAGAATCAAACCTACAATTAATACACGCCATACCATATGTTATATGTATCAATGGATGTCCTAAACCATTCAATCAAAACCCAAAGCTAACCAACGCACTCCATCGTAGATTAATCATTAAATCAAAAACAAACGTTTAAACCAATGTTAATCCAATCGTGCTATTGCATAAATTTAGAGTATCAAACCAAAAGTTTACCCAATCAGGGTTTCATAACTTCGGGAACCTTTTCCTTCAAACTGAACAAAACTCATATATTGATTATGCGCTCATAGCATAGTAATCAAAGTTTTATAAATCATTATGACAAAATATCTCATAAAATTGATAAGTCAAGAGCTCAAACAATAAGGATCATATCATATATAGAAATCAAAATCAATCATGACCTTTTATAGAAATCAATAAATTTGCATGCTCAATGGCTTATTAACCAAATAAATCCAAATGCTAATCAAAAGTAAGAGTAAGCCAGAGGGACATAGTTTGAAAGAACCCTTTGGTACTACATGACAAACCAATGGTAAAGTGTCCTTCAAAAATTAATAAAGAAAATGACATTCCAAATAACGATGGAGGGTTTTCACACTTCTGCCAGGAAAATGGAATCGAAACCAAATTGCAATTGTCGTAGAAATGAAACAAATGTCTAGTTGCAAATGCGACGATGACTTGTCGCTTAGAAGACAATTAGGTGTAGGAAACTTTTTTTTTTTTAGGGCAATTAAAAAATGAATTGGCTGCCAACAATGGCGCATATCACCGGGAGAAGTAGTTATCTCTATCAAAAAGAAATGAATTCAAATCAGACAACAAAGAAAAATTCACTTAAAAACAACAACCTAAAAATCGTACTCAACATCATCATCAACTATTTTTTTTAGTGATGTTTCAAAAAGATGCAAACCAAAAACAGTCTTTAAGATCAACAAATCATGATTTTAAAGATAAAATCTTCTTCACACTGCTGGCATGGCCATCGCTACGTTGTGCATCCGTAGCCTCGATAGGGTTGCCATTAACCCACTCGGATCAGATTCCATTAAGAAGTTCTAGATTAGAATAAAGGACTTTTTCAAAGAGGTTTCTCATAATTTTAATATAGATTTTTATTTACTCGACATTGCTTCACAAGGTAGGCTCCTCGTTTCAAGACTCATTAAGTTGTTCGATGCCACGTTTGCATTTCTTACTCATTGCCACAGACCGCTAGGTATCCCTGCTGGCTTGGTAAACACTTCCCACAACTCTTATTAATATTTTTATTTATTTTTTTCTTTTATAGATAGTCGAGCAGTGACTTTTGAAAAATCTTGATATTTTCTCATATTTTCTTAGACCTCATCAGAATTTTTAAATATCGCCCTTTATTCAGCTCCGTAAATGTTTTATTTCTAAACAACTTACTATGAAAAGGAGACATCTTTTTTGAGTCATCCCTTTACGGAAAAGGGACAACAGAAATGATAAAGATGATCATGACAAACTTCAATCGCAGATTGAAATTAGTAAACTCTTTCTAACAACATTTTCCAACATCATTTTACGTTTTTTTAGAAATATGTCACTGATCTTCGTACAACCTTTCAGAAGTTAATTCAGGGAAGAAATTTTCTATCATCTTTATCTGAATAGCTCATTGTACAGGTATGTATATTTTTCAAAAAAAAAAAAAAAAAAAAAAAAAAAAAAAATCAATCAAATCAAAATCAAAACGAAAACAAAGGCAAAAATAAAACAAAAGGGAAATATTTACATAATATGTAGGGATGGAAAAATCAAGCAAAAAAATCTTTTCGTGGCTTGGCCATTCACCGATAGGTGTCAAGTTGTCCTTCAAGATTCTGCAAACGAAAGGAACTAGGACCCAACTTTTCAGCAATCAAAATGGCCCAAGCCACAAATTTTGGAACTTTGAGTGTTTCCCTTCCCTCATGGTTTGTCCCACTTTTAAGACGAGATCACTAAAATTCCCCTAATTTGCTGCAACCAGAATCGAACCAGCCTTTTTAATTAGTTGTTGATGTTGATCTAGTTCACGCTTGGCTTGGGTTCTTACCTCTCTAACTTCATCAAAGCATTAATAATGCTTCTAAAGGGGACATTCTTCTTCTTGAACTTTTGTGACAATTGAAGCTAAGGAAGAAGAAGAATATGAGGAGGCAAAATGGCTTCTCCGCCATAAACAAGAAAAAAAGGAATTCACCTATAATGCTTTGGGTGTTACCTCATCATCCCACAAAGCGCATCTGCCAGTTGTGCCGGGCCTTGTGATTTTCTGCCACGGTTCTCTTGATTATCTGATCAAGTTCTTGTTGGTTGATTCCCCTAAGCCGTTACCCTATAGGGGTAGTAACCATGGAGTAATTTTAGCTTTATTCCTTTTCTAAGGCAAACTCACTCATCTCAAGAGAGGAAAAGTATGAAGCGCTATCAAAAACTAAACAGACAATCGTATAAAATGGTGATGAGGTTCAATTCGTGAAAGGCGATTAATTTAATTTGTGTTATCAGCTCTTAACGCTGGCTTCAGACCATCGAGTAAAAGAATCAGCATATCACAATATACTTGTGTTGTTGTGGAGGATGGAGGGTTAATAGACCAATGATATCAAGGCCCCATTGTCGAAAAGGAGAATCGAATCTAACTGGCTACAAGGGGAAGGCTGATTTTTTCAATCGCCCTGATGTTTTCTGACAAATGATACATTTTTGTCAGAAAGCATCAGGGCATCTCTAAAAAGTGTTGGCCAGTAATAACCAGCTCTTATGATTTTATGAGCAGTGGTATCGCCACCAAAGTGACCACCCGCTTCTCCCGCATGCAACTCAAGCAAGATTTTCTCTCGCTTCGTCCTTTTCAAGACAACGCATCAGTATGCCATCAAAATTCGGACGAAACAAAGAGTACCGTTAACTGGATGAAAGGAGGCAGACATTAGTCTCAAAGATCTTCTCTTAGCAGGGTCAAGGTGACGTGGTGCTGATCCATGTTGAAGATGGTTCAATATCGTTGTACCAAGGACTTATGAGGTTTTGTGTGCAACAAATCAAACTGCGATCACGTTGTTCTAGGTCTGACGTGTCACTAACTTCTTGTTATTCAGTTTCCGAATCAACCACCAACTTACAAAACCCTTGGCCCCTCACGATCTATGATGGGGTGATCACTAAGTCATACTCCTATAAGGAGGGGACCTGGCCAGGGTTTCCTTTCTCTCTCCCAACTCTTTTGCACTCTAACAAGTTCCTTACGGCAGGTAGGGGACAATGACCTTCGCTCTTGACTTCAAAAGATAAGGCCAGAAATACTTAACTGCCTTGAAGACAGAGGGCTTGCTGATCAACCACCGGGTAATTAAGTTCAACACCTCGGTGCTGCATCTCATAAAGGCGATGGGTACTTCCATTGTTCTCTATATTTTCTCGAAGTTAGGACTGCTGGCATAGGAACGATCAGAGGTGTGCGTGTAGAGTGTAAAGTCTTGAGAGAAATCATTGCTCATGAGAGACGGAGCATCAAAATATAGCCTTCTTTATATCGTTAAAAATCTTGGTTTTCGGGTCCCCAAAGTGATATTGGGTGTCCTTATTAATCAAGTTCTGGAGAGGCCCGACCATTTCAGAGAAACTGGAGACAAATCGAAATAATCTGGCTCCAGGGAAGGATTGCATGATTTCTTGGAAGTAGGTGGGGAAAGTTTAGCGATAACTTGGGTCCTCTCGGGTCAATAATCATCCCATAACTAGACACAATGAATCATAGTAATTTACCCCGCTCTAATCGCGAAAGATGGACTCTTCTTAGGGTTCAAGGAGATGCTGTATTTACGAGACATCGTAGCAGAACGGCTCGTAAGTGAGCTAGATGATCGTTTTGTTTTTAGAGTAAACGGTCACATCATCTAAGTAGACTACTACGGAGTGATTGATCAAGTCTCTAAAAGAAATATCCATTGCCATTCAAAAAGGTAGCACCAACATTAATCAACCAAAGGGCATTTTGCGATAATCATAAGTGCCCCATGGGGCAATGGAAGGTAGTTTTAACTGGTCCCGAATGGAGACATCAAGACTTGGTTGTATCCATAGAAACCATCCAATAAGGATAGCTTCTGGAAACCGATACTCATGAAGTATCTGTTCCATGGGGGGGACATGATAATTATCTTTGTTAGACACTTTGTTGAGGTTCCGAAATCGACACATAGTCGAATTTTGCCACTTTTCTTCCTCCGTGACTGGACGAAGCCATTGGATACCCATTGAGTTTGTCTAACAGGAAAAAATATTTTTAGCACTTAGGAGTTTATTAAATTCTTTTTGTACCCACGCTTCTAGTTTAGGATGCATTTTCTTAGTTTCGCTTGGAATGGCAAGGTTTGGGGCTTCATCAAGATGACATGCTGTATAATATTAGGATCAAACGCTTTAAGATCTTCGCGAAGTCCAAAGACATCCTTAAATCTTTAAATAATTTAACAAAAGCAGCTTTTTCTCTTGCCTAGAACACCCCAAGCCTAAGTTGATTAATCGAGGGTTTTCACTAGTTCCTAAATTGACTTTTCATAAGATAATGAGGAAATATTGGTTTTACAATTGACCATTGTTTTAAATTCTATCTTCAAAATCATAAAACTTTTCTAGTCTAGCAACAGATTTGGGTATGGAATTTCATGTCCAATAGAGCTTCAGAGGGTTTCGGATTAGGTATTACCTTAAAGTCATGCAAATTGTCATCGTGTGTTTGTTCATCTATCACAACGCCTTGAAAAAGTTTCCATGTGCAGAAAGTTAATGATCTTGTTGATCATCATCAACACTTCCACTGTGGATATTGTTCAGAACACGGTCGAAATAATACCAATGGAGAATGCGCTTGGAGATGTTTCCTCTACAGAAGAAGTTTAGAGGCTTACATTAAAGGCAACCGCTTCGACATTATTTGATCTAGAATGGAATTTATATTAAAAGCAGAAAATTTGTTTATTAAACTCCATACCTTAGATCTGTAACATTTGAGATGCGTGGAAAGACAATGGATGGAATTTCACCACCTGACCACTATCTCAAAGTCGCTGAATACAATTAGATTTTGAACGCGCATGTCTAAGGCTTTTCTGAGACCTTGCAACAGAAAGCCCTCACATTCTGCAACATTGTTAGTACATTCAAATTCTAATCTAGAAGCTAATAATGTTTTATTACCCTTCGCCGGATCGATAATGACGCGTACCTGCACCATCTCCTTATTTAGACTTGGAACCACGAAATATAAAGACCAAATTTTATTTTCATCGTGCTCACCAGATTGTTGGATAGAAGTCGCTGGTTATGCATATGCTAAGATCTCGGACTGCTGTTCTGATTGTTGATAGGTGAAACTTCAGCCAGAAATTTCCTCAAGTAGGTGTCCATCCCTTGGACTTCGTGTGAATCAACCGAGATGTATATGGTTCATTGGGGTCATTCAAGTCTGTTACCGCGAACTTGAGGTAACGCTCACGAATCACCCTGATCCTGTTGGGCTTGCCGTTCTCTGGAGCCATAGGTGGGACCAATCTGTTGTGAAATAGCCATGTAGCTGCTTTGACTAGTCCTTGCTTAAAAATAAACCATATATTTCAGGGATGTCAACAATAATAATATCAATGACTTATTGAACCTTAGGGTTAGATGATAACATAATCAATACATTTTTTAACTAGCCCATAACTTTAACATCCGTTCCATCGCTTCATGATTTTCAAAGAAGATGGTTCTACTTCAACTGCTAATCTTTCATGCATTGACCGTGCCATCACATTTGACGATGCCCCGAGTCAACCATGGGCCATGCACATTTCTGTTGAAGATTCGAAAGTTAAAAGAAAAGGAGGTACATTCTTGCTAGCAATTCTTAGAGTTGTAACTCTGAGGTTTCTACTCAGACTCTCTAAGACTACTTTATCCCACCATTTTTACACTATTTACTAATCGCTATTTTACATTATTTTATGAGCATGTGAAGGCTTCCTCAGTCTTGAGTATCAGGACTATTTTGCAGTCTCCAGGAACTTTGTTTCATCAACCTTGACACCGCTTCACCACCATCTTTGCCATTGTCTAAAATATTTTGGAACATCTTCCTCGTAACAAAATGGAAATTTCAACAACTCATAAATAGAAATGTTAGTCCATAATTTCTTAAGATCTTCAACAAAAAATAATCCTGCCTAGGGCTAGCATTACTTCATGTTTAGTTTCTACCCCATTTAGTCTTAGCTTCTTGGAGGTAAAGCTGTAGTGTTCTCAACAGGTTGGGTTTGTTCAAGGGTCTTGCTTCTGGTATTGTAAGGGTGCACAGTCCCAAAGTTAGCTTGAAAGATACTAACCGAGAGGTGACCAAAGATGTTTGGAGAAGACTCTCTTCTTGAGTTGTTTCCTGCTCAACTTCCTTTTGAGGGACATCAGGAGGGATCAAGTCATCTCGGCTTCCTAGGAATGTCCTAGAGCACATTGCAAACTTCTAGGTTCAAGCCTCTGTGGTTTCAGATTAGGTCAGATTTTGGGGGAGGCTTTCAGAAAGGAGGTTTGAATGGTCCTTTGCTCGAAGAAGCTTCCTCGGCTCTAATTCCTTTTAAGTCTATAACTTGATTAGATAACTTTTGTACAACTTTGCTAATTTTCCAAATCGTAGCTTTTCAGATTGTGTTTTGTTTTGTGTAGGTCTCGGAAGAATTTCAATCTTCTTCTTGAAAGAAGAAAATAGTCTCAGCTTCATTGCTAGAAGAATCCTTAAGACTAAGAATGTCCTTTTCACTTTGAGTAGCCTCTTCAAAAGCTCTACATCAAAGTATAACTATTTGGATCTTTTCACCCAAATAGCTATACTTTTGATGTAGAGTTTTAGTGTGTAAGTTATTACAAGTCTCTCGGCAGGCATAGAGTCTGCTAGGATTCGATTTTTAAGTGTTAAAAATCTTCTTTGATTAAAAATCTTTAACTTTTTCTTTTGTATCATTTTAAGTTTGAAAGATCCACTAAGACTTCGTGGAGGTTATTCTTCCATTCCTAATTTTCCAAAAGTTGACTCCAACTTTTCCCAAAATATATAGGTGAGGCTGGGCTGGGCAAAGTACCAAGTGGATGCATTACCCTCAAAGGTGTATGGGAACAACCTACGTGAACGCCTTCATGTTCAACGCTACGGAGTCTCTGATGGCTAACATAAATTTTTGATATGATCCTCAGCTATATGTTTTGAATCGGGATCAAAATTAAGAAGACATTTCTCCGGGTGCTTAGGCAAATGGTGTTGGCCTGTGTAATAACTACAAATGCCCCGCCCAACCAAGGTTTGCGGCGATCACCGGTTTGCCATTGGGAATTAGGGTGGAAGGTCGAAGGTGGTTTGCCTTCTCATCGTAAGAGGAATCTCCCTCCTAAGAAGAAGGAGATGAGGGGAGGTGGTGAAGGAGGTATCCCAGATCCTCCTACGGCAGGATTTAGGTTTGGATCTGAAGGATTCACAGAAGGTCTATAATCACCTATCACCTCTGATTTCATAGAAGTCTAAAGGTTGACTCCATGGGCGATTTGGTTGCCTAAGACTAGCAAAGGCTTTTATGTGATTTAATAAGAGATAGTCTAAAAAATTCGTATATATCACCACCGTAGGATTAGGGGTTGTTGGCTCAACCGTGATCCGTGGATCATCGTTCGAAGTACAGCTGTTTGAAGGGGAATATTATCGTTTGAATGTATTCTAGTCACTATAGGGGAGCTATTAGGGCGTGGAGGAGTCTACACCCACCGTGCCATCAATTTATTTGGCCCTTCTAGCCCACGGTTGACGGGTGAAATTGACAGCCTGTCAACCGGTATGGAACCGGTCCGGGGTTGTTCAAATAACCCAAGCCATTTGGAATGGACTACCCTGACAAGTTTAACGGCCTGCTATTTCTAAGGTCTTCTAAGAAACCAAAGAGAGAATTGATCCATCTAAGTGATCTAACTAAACTAATAAACAAATAAAACTTATAACCAAATACAAGAAACTAACTAAAATAAATGGCAAAACTAGAAACTAATAAAACAAAGCAAAGGAACTAATAAACTAAATATTAATTATTCTATACAACCCACTAACAAGCCACGTACAACTCGAACCAACTGGCCCCAATTATAAGCTACAATATTTATTATTCACAAATATGCACACTATGAACAACCCACAGATTTGATATTAAAACCCGCAAAAAATCATGTGTATTCCGGGTTCTAAGACAACTAAGAATCTTTTTTATTTTTATATTTTATGGAAAAAAAAACATTACTGAATTAAATAACGAATGTATTTACCTAATTAAAACAATCTAATATAACCCACTAAACTTCATCTATATTAAAACTAGCCTTAATAAAACAATAAGCAACAAACTAATTGACCTAGAAACACTCCAAGTCTGCCCCGCATACAACTTCTTAAGCTTTTTGGAGGAAGAAATTCACACCGCTTAGTCCTTAAGATTCTCGTAAACTATAGTCGTGGTCAGCTTCAAGTGTTTTATTGTGACAAACAAGACATAAAAGAAAATCATAACACCTCTCTGATGATAAATCCCTGCAATAAGGGAAACCTATTACAGAAAAACTTATATATACCTGAATTAACTTGAAGAAGACAAATCTATCATTCACAAATGAATTAATAATTGTTATGTCTTTAATCGATTTGGAAGCAACAAACATATAGATAATAGTAATAAAATTATATCATTTGAATTTGATTTAGATAGCTAATCATAAACAAGGAACAAAGTGGATATACAAAACTTGGAAACAAACAAGTTGATATATTGGAAAATCAAAAGCTACATTCAAACATCACCCTCACCCACCAATGTAACTCCAGCTAACCTTGTTCTCCTCCCACGAATGAGGATGATGATTATTACAAAATCATAAGTATATATAGGTTTCTTCATTACAGTAAAACTTCTAGATAAATATCAAAGGTTTGCCACAAATCCCAGGATATCCCAAAACCTAAACCATAAAATAAAATGAAAGTAGAATTCTGTAAACATCCCCTAATCGCTTCATCATATCTATTGCCAATTCAAATCTGCCCAATAGAACACACAAAGATCAAATTAGAAGGATATTTTATCAAGAAAACAATAAAATTATTCCGATAGGATCAGCTACGTAATCATCTCTGGATTTCCTCAGAGTCGGGTCAAGAATAACCAACAGACTAGATCTCAATCTCAAATAAAATAAAATCAATCATCTTTTAATAATCCTCAAA
>SNQJ01S0243991.1:0-13293 GCA_010110895.2 Picea sitchensis
GGGGATAGGAAGACCTACAAAGAATATTACAGGGACACTACTCCACCAAGAAGATTCAGATTTCAGAATCAACAACCGATAGATAGGCCTCAGAAAGAAGAAGGATTCAAAAGATCAAATACTTTCAGAAGATCTTCAACTCCAAGGTATCAAACTATATTTTTTGGTTTATGTTATGCATGCAATAATTTTGGACATAAAGCTATGAATTGTAGAGCTAACAGCAGGAACATAAACAACTTTGAAATGCATACACAAAAGGGTTATCCAAGAAGGCCTAGTGAAACACAGAGAAGAAGTTACAACATGTTTGAGTCATTGAGCACTGAAGTGGAATGTTACAAGTGTAACAACTTTGGACACATGGCCAAATATTGTAGAATGAAAGTTCCTCATAGAGAACCACAACAAAAAAACAACAGTCACAGACATGAACCTCAGAAGAGAACATGGATAAGAAAGCAAAATCGGTATAGCAATGAAGAATGCACACTCGCTCTACAAGCTAAGAAGAAGAAACGTGGTTGGTATGTTGACAATGGATTTTCAAAACAAATGACAGGTGATAAAGACAGGTTTCTTACATTAAGAAAGGAAAGAGATGGATCAGTGTCCTTTGGAAATGATGATTCAGCTAAAATCATTGGAAAAGGCAGAACGATAATTGGAAACAAGAATACCAAGGAACAAAATGTTCTACTAGTAGAAGATATGAAACATAATATTATAAGTGTGAGTCAAATGTGTGACCAAGGTCATAAAGTTACTTTCGATTCACAAAAGTGCAAGATAAGAAAAGAAGGTTCAGGAAAATTGATTGCAACAGATGCAAGAACTTCAAGAAACATATATGTATTAAGTGAAATTGGAAATGAAAAGTTTTGTCTAGGAAAGGAAGATGAAAGTTGGCTATGGAACAAAATAATGGGTCACATACACTTTGATAACCTTGTCGAATTTAGCAGAAAGGAAGAAGTTAGAGAAATGCCCCATATCACGAAACCAACCAACACTTTATACAAGCATTGTCAACAAGGAAAGAAAATAAAGACCAGGTTTAAATCAAACGGATATTCAACGACAAGACCACTAGAAATTGTGCATATTGATGTAGTTGGACCAAATAAAACAAAGGGTTTAAAAGGTGAGAAATACTTTATGTTATTAGTTGATGATTATACAAGAATGACTGCAGTATGATTTCTCAGAAATAAGTCAAAATATTTTGAAAACTTTAAGGTCTACAAGGAAATGGTTGAAAATGAAATGGATTCAAAAATCAAATGTTTGAGATCTTATAATGGAGGAGAGTTCACTTCAAATGAATTTATGGACTAGTGCAGCAGACATGGAATAAAAAGGCAATTCTTCATTGTTAGGACACCTCAACAAGATGGAGTTGTTGAAATAAAGAACATGACAATACATGAAATGTCTCGAACAATGCTAATGGATTCCAAATTGATAGATATATTTTGGACACATGTAGTACATACAACGGTTTACATTAAAAACAAAGTAATTATCAGAAACAACACTGACAAAACTCCCTACGAGCTATGGAAAGGAAAACCAACAAATGTGAAGCACTTTAGAGTATTTGGAAGCAAATGTTACATCAAAAGAGAAGATGGAAGAATGAGAAAGTTTGAATCTCGTGTGGACAAAGGAGTACTTGTTGGTTACTCAAGTACAAGGAAAGAATACAAGTGTTACAATCTGAGGTTGAACAAAGTTTTGGAAAGCATCATTGTAACAATTGATGAAACAGGTAGACGAGAATTAAAGGAAGAAGAAAATGAATCAATGGAACAAATTTAAGAAGAAGAAGAAGAAGATGAAGAAGAAGTAGAAGGGGAAGATGAAGAGGATTAGTTAGAAGTAGAAGAGCAAGTTCAACAAGTGCCTCTAAAGACACCTAGCAAACAAGTATAAAAGAATCATCCTTCAGATCAGATTATCGGAAACAAATATGCAGGAGTTGAGACTAGAAGAAGAATCTATTCACCAAAACAAATGCACCTAGCACTCTCATCTATGATTGAACCAAATAGTTTTGAAGAGGCCATGAAGGATGAATTTTGGAATTAGGCCATGGATGAAGAATTGGATCAAATAGAGAAAAATGACACTTGGGAATTGGTTCCAAGACCAAAGAATAAGAATGTGATTGGCACAAAGTGGGTATTCAGGAATAAATTGAATGAAGATGGTCAGGTTACAAGGAACAAAGCTAGATTGGTATGTAAAGGATACACATAGGTTGAAGGAATCGACTTTGAAGAGACATTTTCCCCAGTTGCCAGAATGGAAGCAATTTGGTTGCTTTTAGCTTATGCATGCTCCAAGAATATTAAAGTGTATTAGATGGACGTAAAATCATCTTTTCTGAATGGGAAAATTGAAGAAGAAGTCTACATTGAACAACCAGAAGGATTTCAGTTGTCAGAGAACACAAATTACATGTGAAAATTGAAGAAGGCTGTGTATGGTTTAAAACAGACTTCTAGAGAATGGTACTCTAGATTGGATAAATATTTACAGCAAGCAGGGTTCAGAAAAGGAAGTGCAGACAACACCATCTACATCAAGGTAACTCAAGATAGTATTTTATTATTTAAATTTTATGTTGATGACATTATTTTTGGAAGCAATGATGATAGGTTAAGCCAAAAATTTGCAAAGGATATGCATAATGAATTTGAAATGTCATTACTTGGAGAACTATCCTTCTTTCTGGGTCTTCAGATATGTCAAAAAACCAAGGAATTTTTATTTCTCAAACTAAGTATATCATAGAAATGTTAAAGAGGTTCGGAATGGAAGATTGCAAACCAATTATCACTCCTATGAAAACCAGTTGCAAGTTGAGAAAAAATGATGATTCAAATTCTACAGACCAAAGGAAATACATGTCAATGATTGACAACTTACTATATGTGACAACATCTAGACCAGATGTAATGCAGATAGTTGGACAGGTGGCACAATTTCAAGCAGCACCAAAGGAATCACATATATTAGCAGTGAAGAGGATTTTCAGATATCTCAAAGGAACATAAGAGTTTGGATTATGGTATCCAAAAGGAAAGGATCTATCACTTATTTCCTACACAGATGCAGATTGGGCAGGTTGCATTGATGATCGATGAAGCACCAGTGGAGAAACATTCTACTTGGGTGAGTTTTTAGTATCATGGCTAAGCAAGAAACAATCATCAGTATCCTTATCTACAACCGAGGTAGAGTATATTACAGCGGTAGCATGTTGTACACGGGTTCTATGGATGAAACAAACTCTGACAGATATACAGGTTGAGTATGATGAGCCCATTCCAATATATTGTGATAATAAAAGTGCCATCTGTATCTCAAAGAACCCGGTGATACACTCAAAGACGAAGCACATTCCAATCAAGTATCACTTTCTACAGGAATAGGTTGCAGAGAAGAACATCAGAGTTGAATATGTGGGCACAAAATAACAAGCGACAGACATCTTTACAAAACCGCTTCCAAGATAATCCTTTGAGTATCTTTGCCAGAGACTTGGAGTAATTTCTACTCCAAAATGAATGATTTTGAATGCTTATCTTATATGTCTTTGATCTACACGAGGAAGCACCATAAAGAGAACAGTTCAGATCGGGAGATCAGTTTTAGGAAGGGTTCAGTTAGGGGGAGTTTCCCCAAGGAAATTTCAATTTGGGGGAGCAGCCCCGGATGGAAATATACATTTTCCATTGATGACAAAGGGGGATATATTTATGAGATGTAGAGGACAGAGGCATGGTTCCAGGGGGAGCGATGGTCACAGGGGGAGCATCAGTCATATGACTTCAGTATTGCATGACATGAATTCAGTATTGCATCAGAGTGATGTGATTAATGCCAAAGGGGGATATTTTTGATTAATTGGGTTGGTTTTCATTGATGTCAACCCTTGAATAAAGCCCGATAGCAAATTCCATTAGCACAAAGGTTTGGGTAATGGACCCAAGTTTTTTTTATGGATAATGGTACGAGTTTTGATATACTTGTAGATAAGACTATTATATATGGATAGTACATGTCATGCAATTTTTGGTGGTATGTGGAACGTCACATAACTCCTCACAGTTAGAGAGGTATGGCCATGTGAAGTTGGAGAACCCTCATGAGTCATCTAGAAGCCCCCAAAGGAAAAAGTAGTCAAAGTGTTTGCAAAGAAGAAATTATTTAAATAATAAAGTGAAGTGATGAGTGTACTATAAGTCAAAGTGGATACAGAATAAATTATTTAAATAATAAATTTAATGGAGAAATTACTAAGTGGGCAGGTTGTTAGAAGTGGGTTAGCCCTAAAATAAGAAAAGTGGTTTAAGAGATTTTAGAAGGTAAATAATAAAGTGGAGTGATGAGTGTACTATAAGTCAAAGAGGATACAAAATAAATTATTTAAATAATAAATTTAATGGAGAAATACTAAGTGGACAAGTGGTTAGAAATGAGTTAACCCTAAAATAAGGAAAGGGGTTTAAGATGGTTAGAAGGTAACCCCTTGAGGAAGTTACATAAAAGTATAAATAAGAGGCAAGGGTCTATAATTTTAATCACACTTGAGAATATTGAATATCTACAAGTGACTGAGGTAACCAAAGGATATCTAAGCCAAATTTCAGAGGGAAGGTGAAGTAAAGAAAGATGAAATTCAAGGGAGGATAAACGCTATTGATGATGCTTTCTAAGGTATGTTATTTACAGGTCATCTCACCAATTTTACAATAAATTTTTTGTAGAATGATTCATACCTTGAAATTGGGAGGCCGTTGAGGAAACATATCCAAGTAGGGGTGATAAAAATTTCAACTTGTGGGTCGTTGTATTTTTGGAGTTACACTCTGTGGAAAATAGGGTTTGTGGCTAGTCCTGAAACTAGTCTAAAATGGGTGTTTTGGGTAAAAACGTCATAACTTATTCATAAAATATCCAAATTCAGTAAGACAAAATGTATTGGTTAGAGTACAGTATGTAGTATTCTTTGTACCATTTTCATATCCATACAAAAAATATTCCGCACGGGGCACACTCTACAAGTTCAATATCTAGAATAAGCCAAAATTCAACAAGGTATGCCATTTTTGCTATAACTCCTTTTCTGAGAGGTTACAAGTAGTGAAACCTAGAGGAAGTGCATAAATGACACTGAATAACATTGTGTAATATTTTTAGATCTTTATTCATTACAAGTACATAGTTATGATTATTTCAAGTTAGGGTTGTTGACTAATCCAAAACTAGTCATGTGAGACTAAAGTAAAATTTTATGAAAACGCTAGTCTCTTGTTAAGGAAGGTTTGTAGGTATGTGATCATATACACCAAGTCTATTATAGAGTTACAAATAATATTTTTATGAAGAAAATGATGAGGGATTTTGGTTGAGATACATGTTGGGTACATTGTTGAGACAAGTAGTTGATGAGTTGGCACATACATGAGGTGTATAGTTGATGATGTTGGTACATCTTGATGAGTCATAGTTTATGTGTATTTGATGCATGATTGGTACATATTTGGCACATGGTTGATGCATTCGTTGATGATACAGGTTGAGGTATAGGTTGGTGCATGGTTGATGCACTTGTTTATGGTACATGTTGATTACAGGTTGATGCATGGTTGATGCATGGTTCAAGTTATTGGTACAGGTTGTTTGGTGCAGGTTGATTGGTACAGGTTTACAAAATTATATCTCACAATTATAGTGTGGCAATGGTTCCATCATTCTACTTATATTTTAGTGTAGTTGGATGGGGCAAGGAAAGGTGGTTGTAGCCAAAGAACATAGGGGGTTCTAGCCTCCTTCTGGTTGTAGCTAGAGAATTGGGGAGTTGAAGCTTCCCTCATGTTGTAGCTTGAGAAACTAGGGGTTTGGAGCCTCCCTCCAGTTGCAGTTGGAAAACAAAGGAAGTTGGTGCTTCCAATGAATGTAATTCTTCAATACATATAAGAAAAAGCATTATGTGATTTTCTCCCGCTTTGGGTTTCCACGTAAAAAAATTGGTGTACCGTGTATGTGTATGATTGCTCATTTTTTCATTGTTTATTTACTCTACAATTATTGGATGATAATGCTACATTGATAAAAAAAAACTTGCATTATATGGTTAAAAAGGATTAAATTTCTCTATTACTTATTCACCCCCCCTCTCAGTAATCCAACAACTTATTTTAGCATTTCCTTAAATAACTCAATTAATTAAATAATTAATTAATAAAATCACTTTACTTTAATAATTCCTTTAACTAAAGTAAAGTTACCAAGATAGAAGGATTTGGACGACTTCCACATGCTAGACACCAAGCCTATGCGGAAATACATGTTTGATGCTACAATATGCATCAACAAGTATCACTACAAGGATAACACCTTCTTGTAGAGGATTTTATGGAACCTCCCCAAAAAATATATCCCTTAGCCACTTATAGCAGAGGCAAGCAACCACAGGTTTTACAGTTTTTGGTGCACCTTTAAGGTTGATATGCACCAGTGTGTACATGAACAATAAAGTACCAGTGCATCAATTTTCAAATGCACCACCATACTTTATAATAAAAAATACATTCACCGAATAAATCACATCAATGTCGTTGAACATTATGCACCAGTGCGTCTCACTATCATCAGGCGCACCACGGTAGGGTAAATAAAAAAATTTACCAAACCAATTTTCATTGTTATAGTGCATATCATGCTACCAAATACTCAAGCAAGAACCAGTGCTCACCTTCCTTCCTAAGATGCATTGTTTCTGGTGCTCTACACTTACTTGGATAGCTCCATTGGTAGATTTCATACATTTCCAAATTTTGGAAATTACCACAAATTTTCATTTCATCTCAATGGTGAAACCATGCCTCCTCATGACATAAGAGGCTAGGTAAATTATTTATTACCTTCCTATTTGCATTTTCATCCAATTAAAATTTGAATTTAGCTTGAAATTTTGCATTTTTTCCAATTTCACGTAGTGCACCTGAACACTTTGGATCACCCCAAAGCGGTGCTTACTATGTTAAATTCATAGTGAGAACCATTGTTGGTGCATCACATATATATGTATGCACGTGTATTTTTTAAGCAAAAGAACCTCGATAAATTATAAAAAAACAAAGTGGTGTGTCCTTTGGAATGCCCCACAACTGGTGCAAAATTGGATTCGACCTACACCAATACATTTCACTTCATTAACTTCACTAATAGATCAATGATATATAAAATTTAATTCAATGTTGCACCTCGTTTAACCAACCAAACTGGGGCATACATGAAACATAAATCACCAGTGCGTCAAATTTCAAAGGCACCACTATACTTTATAATAAAAAAATACATGCACCGAATAAATTGCACCAGTGTCATTGAACAGTACACACCAGTGCGCCTCGTTGTCATCAAGTGCACCGCCGTAGGGTGAATAAAAAAATAATTTCCAAACTAATTTTCATTGTTATAGTGAATCCCATACTTCCAAACTCTCAAGAAAGCACTGATGCTCACCATCCTTCATAAGACGCCATGTTTCTGGTACTTTACACCGACGTGGATAACTCCATTGGTAGATTCCACACATTTCCAAATTTCGGAGACTACCACAAATTTTAATTTCTTCTAAATGGTGAAACCATGCCTCCTTGGGACATAAGAGGATATGTAAATTATTTATTACTTTCCTATTTGCATTTTCATCCAATCAAAATTTGAATTTATCTTGAAATTTGACATTTTTTTCAATTTTTTCCCAATTTCACGTAGTGGGCTGAAATGCTTCAGCTCGCCCCAATTAAGTATGTATTTTGTTGAATTTACAATGATAACCACCATCGATGCGTCTCATATATATGTACACATTGGTTTCATTCAAGCAAGAGCACTGCAATAAATTATAGAAACAAAACGATGTGTCCTTCGTAATGCCCCAAAACCGATGCACAATTGTCTTCTACCTACACCAGTACACTTCACTTAACTAATGAAACTACTAACATACTGATTTATAAAATTAAGCGTAGCAGTGCAACAATTTTAATCCAATGCACCTGTATTGTATACAAAAATGCATCTGGACATATATTGCTCAAATTTTCATAGTGGTGTGTCTCATTAGACGCCTCATTCTCGATGCTCTATCCTTTAAAACAAATCATTGTACAAAAATCAATGTACCACTATCACGGTGGTACCAATGTGTTAATAGTAACACATCACACCGCTTCAACTGCGATAATAAATTTTATCTTAACAGTGCTCATCATTCCAACAAACGCACTAGTGTTGTAAAGAAAATGACACCAAGGTGAATTTTTAATAACTAATTAGAGTGATGAGACTTAGTAGGTGCATTGTTTCAATCTATGGTAGTGCATCAATAGTCATAGTGCATTGGTGCGTAAATGTTAAATGTGCACACCACGACATGGTTTAACAAATAAACAACATGGTTCATCTTCTGTAAGGCCTATTAGCAACGCATTAGTAATACAATGCACCAGTATATAGCATGTTGGTGAACTAGTAGACATGGCACACCAGTGCTCTCAGTTTAACAAAAGGCACCATTAATTTGCATGCCATAAATTTTAGCGTTGTTGTGCGTCTTTGTTAACGAAATGAACTGGTGTTGTTAAAATCACTGGACCGACACATTTAAAAGCACTGAGTCGGTACATAGTGTCCTATGGGACACAACACTAGGCGGTGTTGTTTTTCTAAGTTAATGCACCATCCTCGGGGCATATGTTCTATTTTCGGTTCATCGATTGCTTTTTAAGATTTTTTTACAAAAAAAACTTCAATTTTGGATTTTTTTTAAATAGACATCATTTCTATATGTATTTGTTTTATAATTTCAATTTATTTTATATGTATATATGTTTCGAACAATATTTGTATTTCAATCAAAGATGATGATGACGAGAGGAGGAGGAGCAATAGCAAGCTGAGATGCACACATTTGTGCATGAGTGGGAGGCCAGGGAGAGGGAGAGGGAGTTGTTCCCTCTCCCTGTTTCACATCCAACACATGACCTTTTGATGGATATTGGCCTCCTGAAGTTTTATTGGGAGGGTACATCCCTTAGATGGAACACTTCATTGTTACAATAGTTTATCTATTGGTGGGATCATGTGATACAAGGGTTCAAGGTCATTCTTGATCTGTGATATCATCCCATAGAGGAGGATGTCTATTTCATCACTGAGTTTTCTAGGAGGGGGGGATTATTTTACCCATTTCCCTACGCTACCATCTAGTGTTGCAGGAAATAACCAACTAGCATATGTGCAGAGATATGTCAATCTACATGTTCATTCAACTTCAGAGTTCTAGGTTCATGGTGGTGAACTATGTATAGGTTAATTTCATAGAGAGGATGTTAGGTGCCTATGTCTTATGCTCTCGTCACTATCACAATATATATTTGATGGGAAGTGCATTATTTTCTCTATGTTGTATTATGTATATAGTTTATTGTAGGTTCCCCAATTGATTAGGCAGGCTAATGTTTTTTTGAGACAATTTTTTCATGCATTAGATCATTGTTGTGTTGTTTTGTCTGGGATGAGACTCTTCCCGTTCCCTTAGAGTTACACTATTTGTTGCGAGGGTTCATGCCACTTGGACAAAGGTACCATGATTTCTTTCTAGGGCTATGTTTTATGTTTGTATGTGCATGTGGGGGCAGTGGATTCCCAAGAGGGGCTAGTCTAAGTTTATAATTACTTCGATGGGTAGGGAGGTATTTGATTTATTATCTAGAGAGGAAATCATGTCCTCGATATTATAGAGTACCCATAGGAAGGTATGGATTGGAGAGCATGTCCAAA
This sequence comes from Picea sitchensis, assembly GCA_010110895.2. Taxonomy (NCBI): domain Eukaryota; kingdom Viridiplantae; phylum Streptophyta; class Pinopsida; order Pinales; family Pinaceae; genus Picea; species Picea sitchensis. The sequence goes on from SNQJ01S0243991.1 coordinate 9,868, forward strand.
TATTTGATTTACAACAAAGGATCCAGTAGAGGAGAGAGGTAATATTATCGTTATGTTTTGATCAATCTATTTGCATATTTTTATGTCTTATTTAATGCACATGTAATTGATTATAACATTTTGTTTCAATTATATTATTATTATTATCTATTTTTTTCTAGATATTGGCACATATATTGGGGATATGCCTCCCCAACATGAGGATGAGGTTATGGAGGAGGCAGAGGATCAACCTCCAGTAGTACAAAGACCCCACATGCCACATAGGCCAGATATGAGATTTCGGGTAGAGTTGGCAGATGAGTTATGTCGTTTCATGACTATTCATGGAGTGTTACCTGCACCCATTATAGACATATTATGGGTAGAGGATCTCTCTACTACATGGAGGCATTTTGCTTGTGACATGATGATGTTGATACATCATATTGTTGGTGTTTTCAAACTCATCAAGACATTGATGGGTGGTTCTCATGATCCCTCTACATATAGCTCATTAGCAAATCCATCCACATCCTCTACTTCACCATATGGTCCTCCTTCTCCTCCTAATTATCCTCCACATGAATCGGTTGTAGCATATATCAATCATATTGCTTCCCCTCCACATGTATCTGAATATGGATCCACGTCTGATCCTACTCTTCACCCTCCTCCTCCTCCTCTTACTTATCCTCCAAATGTGTCACCATATTCTACTGATCCCCCCTCCTCCTCTGCTTGTGTCACCATCCACCGATCATTGTTTTTCTCCTTGTCCACATGTGTGATCATCCACTGATCCCCCTCCTCCTCCTCTTCCTCCACATGTGTCACAATATTTTGATGCTTTGGACATTGTTGATGGGTCCAAATTGGTCATTCAAGTAGGTAAGGGAGAACGCACAATGGCAGGTCCTAATTAGAACTACTCTCGTTTAGTATAACATTTCTGACTAGTATGTGGGTCTGGTTCCCACTCTAAAATATTTTCTAATCTGAATATGAGAATAGATTGTTCTCATATGAATTAAAATATTAAATTAAATCTAACTAATTGTTTTCTAAAAATATTCTAAATGCATTATACACTAATCTAACCTATCATGATCAAGAGTGAACTAATAAGAACAAGAACAATGAAAGATATTATTAGTTGCAAAAGGATAAATTCATATATGAAATTATAGATTAATATGACATTGAAATAGACATAACAACAATTAATTGCTTATCATATTTATGAAATTGTTATTGTACTCATAAGAAAAGTCATGGAAATATAAATTTTAAGAACACATTAAAGAATAAATTCATATGAATATTCTCAATAACATTCATACAATGGACATATGTACAAAGAAAAATATCATATACACATATCTGAATCATAAATATCCAGGGATGTCTCTTTCTCTATTCATTCATGTAGTAAGAATATTGTTATGATATACAATAGATCAAAATCCCTCTCTCATTCGTAGTTCCCTGTTTTATAAAACAAGAGGGATTGTTTACATTCCATAACTTCCATGTTGTCAGAGGACATTTTAGACTCATATTTTCACATTCTATAGTCGAATTGATACAAGTGAGAAAGGAAAAAATAAGAAGGATCGGTTAAAAAAATATAGGCAATCAAGAAAATATTTGCACTTCCATTTGATCTCTATAATATTTCCATAGCACATAGTCCTCCATAATATTTTCTAGGTTTCACAACTGCATTTTCTCTAGTTCTAGTTTTCCATCACATATCTTGGTTATGACTTCTAACTTTAAGTCTTGCTTAGTCTTCTTGATGAAATTTTTGGCCAATGTGATTAGCTTTATTGGCTTCATAAAATATTCATTTAAGACCTCTTTGTTAGCTTTTGTAAGATACTCAATAACCTATTGAGTGGATTCCTTCTTTTCCTCTACTTATGATATTCGTAGTTCACCTAGGGTTGCATCATCAATATTGGGCATTATTTCCAATTTGAATTCCTCTAGGAACTCATCAAAATCATTCCATAACCTTTTGTCTTCCTTTGTCACTATTTTTTGAATACTTCATATGTATTTTAGCATGGGTTTCCATGTATCAAACATGACTTGATCTTTTATTTTCTTTCTGGTGGTATAGACTAGTAGGGTATTTGGTGGGTTCCTATACATACTCTACCAATCCAAAATTATATCAAAGGCATCTTGATCCTTTTGATATTTATCTTGTATCTCATCCATCTGGTATTAAATCCTTATCTGATCATCTATGTTCCTCTGTATGTCATTCAATTGTAGAAACATTTCTTTTTCTCCGATTTTAGTTGTTCATTAACATATCTAGCTTCTTATTTCATGGATTATACGATGAGAGTTCCTATTTTACTTTCTTATATGGTCTTCTCAAGTCTTTATTTGTTGTTCCAACCCTTGAATTTTATGCTCCAACTACTCAATAAACTTCATGGCCTCCATGTGTTTTGTCTGCAAGTTGGTCAATTATTGTCTATAATTGTTTCTCAATTGTTCTATCTCTTGAGAATATGACAACTTGAGGGTGTCTATTTATTCTCTATACAGATTCTCAAATGTGTAGTCTCTCTTCTCAAATTCAGCATTCATTTCATCCTTTTGAAGTTGTAAAATCTTGTCCATTTCCTCTTTGTGGACATTTTCTGCATATGTGGATGCTTTTTCAAATTCAGCAGTGATTTCATCTTTATGTGTATTTAACACTCTTTCTAGTTCAATAATTTTGTCCTGTCAAGTGTCCAATGCTCCAACTATCTCATATACTGACATGGAATTCTCCCTGCAAATGCATTAAGAGTAGAGGAAATATGTATAGCATTTTATTTGGGATCTATTCCTTCCCTCCATTCAATGGTTCTTTTGGTTGACCCCTGGCTAAGAGTGGTCTCCCCTCTTTTATATCCCTTTGTTTTTTTTGTTGTAGTAATATTCTCCCACTACCACTACAACTTCATCTAATTCTAGTACATGTGAGGAAAAGGAAAAATTTCCAGGTATAGCCATAAGAGGGGTAGATTCCAGGGGGAATACCAACTAGTCCCACACTCGAGGTTGTTGGATTGTTCCGGGCATCACCTAATTTATTTTATCTTTCTCTCTCTACTTCTTCATTTTCTTTCCTCTTGGATTCAATTTCAACAACCTCTTGTCATTCTTCCTCTTCTCTCTTTTTTTTACCTCTGCTTTTGTTTCTAGTCTTTGTCTCTCCTCTTCAACATTTTTCTTCTGTAGTGCATCTTGTTGATATTTTGCTTCCTTTTCTTCCTTTTTCTTTCTCTCATTAGAAAGCTTCTTCAATGCATCTTCTTTTTTATTCTTCTCATCCACTTTGGAACTCTTCTTGGGCTCATATTTTATCTTTCCTTTGATGTCATTTTGGATTTTCTTCCCCTCCTTCTCTAACTTTGCTTGTTTTCTTTGGTACTA
>SNQJ01S0243993.1:4728-18070 GCA_010110895.2 Picea sitchensis
ACTATCAGATCCCTTTGGTTTTTCAACCTTCTTAGACTTGCAATCTTTCTTATAATGCCCTATTTTACCACACTTCCAGCATTTCCTCAAATATTTTCCTGGAGACTTAGATCTACCTGTAGATTTAGATCTCCATCCCAAAGTCTTACCAGGGTTCCTGTCTTGGGTACGCCCTCTTACAAATAAAGAATTTGTGCTATGACCATCCATGCTTTTTCGCCTCATCTCTTCAGATAACAAGGATGAAACTACATCCTCATACTTCAATGTAGATTGAGTGGTACTACCTATTGCTACAACCAGATTATCCTAAGAGTCTGGCAAAGAACATAACAAAGTGATAGACTTATCTTCTTCTGCAATCGTAATATTAAAAGATCCAAGTTGACTTACCAAATTATTAAAGGCATTTAGATGTTCTGTCACAGAATCTCCATCTTCCATCCTAAGATGATACAACTTCTTTCGAAGAAACAACTTGTTTACCAGGGACTTTGATTGATACAAATTCCCTAACTTATCCCATGGTTCCTTGGTTGTATATTCTCTCGAGACATTTAACAACACTGAATCTTCCAGGCAGAGTCGAATAGTACTCCTTGCTCTTATGTCCAACTTTTCCCAATCTTCCTTCGACATACTAGTAACTAGTGTACTAGTAGTTTGTGTACTGGTAGGTTGTGTACCAGTATCCTGTGTGCTTGTATATGGTGTACCAGTAGGCTATGTACCAGGATCCACAACGATCCATTGTTCTTTGTCTACAAGAAGGTCCTCCATCTTGAGCTTCCATAGCTCAAAGTTTTTACCGTTGAACTTCTCTATCTCAATTCTAGATGAGCTCACCATTCCTCTTTATTTACTTGAATCTCCACTGCAAAAGCTCCCACTAAACCCAGGTTTATCACAGACCCAAGATAAACTTGATCTATCAAGACCGAGCCAAACCATCAGCAACAAAGGCGTCCCTCTGAAGCCAAAAATGAGCTCTGATACCACATGTAAGCTTTAAACTTGCGAAGTAAAGCAATGCATATAGATTCTTAAGCAATACATAAATTAATCAATCGCTCATACACATAGTACACAAAGATTTTATACCAGAATCCCTCAACAGGGAAAACCTTTCTTATTTTCATTATATCGAATTTCACCATTCTCCATACAATATATACAATCATTTTTAGGTATTTCATAGATACCAAAACCCTAATCCCTTAATCCGGGATTAATTTACAAATTCGCTAAAAATAGCAAAAACCGCCCAAAAAACAAATTCGAGGCATTACGCGTAACCAGGGGGGGAATACCTGCCCCCCCTTGGGACCCCCCTAGGAAAGTTCCCGGCACACACGACATAGCTCTAAGTGAAGGGATCGCCAGACGCAGTTGTTGTATCTGACGCACCCACACACACACACACATGCAAAGAATATAACACATACCCAACAACCTGTACCAAAAAAAGTGCATCAACCTTGCACTAACACTGGTATCAAACCGTGCATCAACCATGAACCAACACCTATACCAAACTGTGCATCAACCATGCACCACAACCTGTAACATATGCCTCAACCATCAACCATGTACATCAACACCATACCAAATACTAATCATGTATCATACCATGTATCGACCATGTAAAACAACAATGTACATCAACACATGTACCATACCATGTACCAACAATGTATCTCAACCATATACCATATCACTCCATCATTCCATACACCATGTACCATAGGATTTACCAAGCAAGTGTTATCAATGGTGTACATATACCAAGTACCATCATCACCAATAGAAGTATCTCATACATATGTTTTCATATACCAAGTGTAATCCTCAACAATGTGTCAATGTCGATTACAATCATACACCATGTGTCAATGCTTCAAGAGTATACCAAGAATAAGCCTCAAGCATGTAACCAAACCAAATACCATTACAACCAAGATGTAATATTGATCAATGGACCATATCAATATCACCAAGATGTACCATGCATCAACAAGACATTCCTCTCAAGCATGTACCGTACCATCACCAAGGATAAGATACAATCACATAAGCATACATGTAACCTGTAGTTGACTTGTTGCAATGTAAAACTAACCTGTAACTCTTCCATAGCCTTCAACATCCCGGTACCAACATATGTACCAAATTTGTCTTAGCCTCATGGGACTAATACTCCCTGTCACACATGGCCTCATGTGAAGTCCCTTAGGCAACCCGTTGGGGTGCTTCGCATGACACCCTCAAGCCAAACTGCGAGGGCCTGTGAAATTACAGTTACAAAAAAAACCCTACACTCTGCAACTTCAAAACTTTCTCTCTTTCCTCACACTTTCTCTGATGCCTAAGACTTACCGTAAGATTCTCCAATAGACCAAAACATTAGACCATAACATTCACAAGATATATATTCAATGTAAGTGTGCGTGTCCTTATGAGAGTCTCCTTGAGGTGTATTTATACTTTTGTTAGGTAACATATTTTCTTATTCTTAGGGATTCTTGAATTTATTGTTACAACCACTTTACCCATTCATTCATTGACTTGTAACTACTTAGGGGATTCTTGACCATTATTCGGGGCTTCCAACTTCACAATTCCATATATCCCTAACTGTGAGGAACCACATGGTGTACAACCTATCACTAGAAATGGCACGACAAGGAATATCCATCTACGGGTGTCTTACATGAATTTGAATTGTCCTTCATGTGCATATTCCTCAATAAAATTTGGGTCCCATAACCACACCTCTGGGGATTCATGTAGACTTCATCAAATGCACCCATCACATCCATTGACATCAACCACTCCATCAATGAAAATTAAGTCACCATCAATCCCAACCATATCTTTAGGTATTCTTTTCTTCTCGAAGGATTGATATCAATCTCCAAGGGTTGACATCAATGACAACCAACAATCCAAACCAACTTCCCAACAAGAGGATCTTCCAATTTTATTCAACTATCTTTCATGGTTAATGGTTATTTATTCAAAAAAAAAAACATCTAGGATATTACATGTTCTTGTTGCTCATGTATTTTCCATGTCTTCTAATTTTGGATTCCTCTTCTAGTTCACAAGTCTTTGGTGTATTTTAAAAGGTATGGTGTTCCATGAATCGAGGCTAATTTTAGTAGTAATTGTACCTACAGTGTTTCCTTTCTTGATATTTTTCGTGTCAAATTCAGATATGAATTGGGTCAGAGGATACATTGATTCTAACCATGAAGGGCATGGCAATTGGAAGTTTCTAGAGTGGCCAAGAAACATTACATTGAGAATAATTTTTCCAGGTTAAAGATTACATTACTAAATCCATATGAAGTTGATCTGATAGATGAATATAGCAAAGTCATTACTACTGAGAAGAGAAGACATTGTTCATCATATGCATGTTTTGGGCTTGTGCTATGGAGAGAAGATAATTATTCTTTATGGTGGAACATGTTTGGAGTGGAATATGCCCTTACAATTGTATTCTTAAAATATCCTGGTGCAGAACCTGTTCTACATTATGGGGCTATCAATAGTTATGATTTTCATAATCTGATGGAGAAACATAAAACCCACGCTCTCCCACAACTCAAGAGCATAAATTCTATGGATATTGGTTGTGATTTCAGAGGTTATTCTCGAGTTGGTAATGACGCATTGACATGGTAATATGTCATTGTTATTTAAAAACATGTCTCTAATCTCAGTAAGGAACATGAAATTATGCACAGTGTCAAAGATAATCTTACACATAAGATCATTTCGGACATAGTCAATATATTATCTCTTCCAGATTCATTTGTTGCAACATATGCCTTCAAATAAAATGTCTTACTCTTGTATGGTATGGATGGTGATAGCATAAGTTGTGCCCGATAGTTTTAAAGAAGAATTTATGGAAACACTTAGCACAATCATTGAGACTTTTTGAATAGGGACAAAGTTCAAACAACACAACAAGCTTCCTAGTTTCACTTCTTTTTTTCCTTGGACCTTTCATTGGAGGTCTTATTATTATAATATTTGCAATCTTGGTCAAGATGCAACATCCATTCCTTTTAGGAATGACTTCAGGTATAGATATTATTTCAGCTACATAGAGACCATTGCAGTTATGGATTTGAGGTCAAACTCTTGCATTAAAGGATTTTTGAAAAAGTTATTGCTTTCGATGTTGTTGTGCTTAAATATTATGGTAAGAATACACATATGATGCTACATGTATCTCTACATGGACTTCCAAAAGGTGTTGTTGTGGAAATTTTTATATATGGTGCAACAGATAGCTATCGTAGTTCTCTATTTGTTGCAACCTTTACAATATCTCTTCCAATATCGTTTCAAATACATGGATCAAGTGTGAATTTTCTCATTAGACACAAATGTCTGGAAGGTATTATCATATCCATAAGTCTCCATAAAGGATACATAATACCCTACTTTATGTGAATGAGKRCATGTAATATCTCGAGTATGGGGGAGATAGAGAAGATAGATATGTCAGTCATTTCCATTCAAAATTCATAACAACATAGGATAAGAATAGAATAAGYATATTCTTTGATCCACCATAATGTTTTTTCAAATTCAAGTGATTTTATGCAACTACAGAAAGTTTGTTACAACCGGATTTTATTCTCAGGGACAATCTTTGCACCACATTTACAAGCAGATGAGTCCAAAATAAAAAAATTTAAGACAAGGATTTTGTGCCCCATGCAAAAAACTAAATAAAATGAGGACAGAATGATCATGATTATTCTGAGAACGACATGAATATAGAAATATAACAGAGATACAACAAGGAAATACATAGACATGTTGCAAGAAACACATAAATATAGGGAAATCTAACTTATATTAATGAATAAGAGATAAAAAAATTATAGAACACAAACTGGCAGAATGGGGTGGCTTATCTATGAAAAGAAAGAGATGTTGGATATGTTTCATTTGCAACAAGATTTAAATAACACTCCATTGCATGCTTAAAGGGACTCCTTCACCTCAATTATATATGAGAGAGTGAGAGGAGAACAATTTGCATGATGCATGTGAAATAAATTGGTATAAGTTTATAAAATGTCATAGGCATGTAAAACACTAGGAAATCTCGGGCGATCACCCATCCCAATACCACTCTAGCCTAAGAACACTTAATTTTGGAGTTCTAATAGGATCCATTGCATTAATGCTATGTTGTAGGAATGTACATAAGACCACTAGGAAATCATTACATGATGTCTGTAAGTAAAAAATGAAGATGGCATTACATTCCATTCCCCATCAAAAGGGTGATTAACATGGTTTATCAAAACCATAGGCTTGAAATGTTGATTCAGTGGAAAAGGTGGATGGCCACCGAGATCCATCTGGATCATGGAATTTCCAAAAAGTGCATAAATGAGGGATCTACGGGCATGTTTTTGAGGTAGACTTTGATATAATTTCCATATTTCATGTAGCATCCTTCTTGAAGGGAACTTTTTGCACGTCATTTTTAAGTAATTGAATATGAACCAACAAATTCTAAGACATGGGTTTCATCCCTCATAAAACAAATTGAGTAAGTTGCAGATGGAATTTGCAGAAAATGCATGACAAAGGATGCACCGACATGTTTTCAAACTAATTTTATAAAAATTATCAGATTTTTTGTAAGCAGTTACATCCATCTTTTTTTAGTTGATTTGTAGTTTTGAATGGTTGCACACATTCGAAGACTAAAACACGACTTGGAGATGACTTCAAATCAGTATGAGATGCTTATCCACCTATCAGCCGTGATTTTTCATCTTTTTTCAATTTTCATATTTCTATAGTCGAGATGTAGTTTTGAATGGTTTCACATGTTCCAAGACTAGAACACAACTTGGACAATATTTAAAATCGGCACGAGATGCTCATCCACCTATCAACATTGATTTTTATCATTTTTCAATTTTCAAGTTTTCAAGCATGAATAAAGATCAAATTTTAAGAATTTTTGTAGCAACAGTTCATTAACAGACAACAAATTCAAAATTAATCTTCGGCATCAACATCAGTTATACTCTTCAGCATCATCAATACCATCAACATCATTAACAAACTTATCCAACAACAAGTCATCATTTGCAGGCTTACTTCATCCATAATCTTCTTTTTCACATCATGCAGTCAGGTTACAACCAAAGTATTTTCCTCTCATATCATCACAACAAAGTCATATCAACACACAACAGGTCAGCGCGAATTTATCATTTGTCTCTTAGATCATCATCCACTAGGAGAAGGTAAAGTTGGGTAAGAAATTTCTATTTCTAGGTAGTCATGTAACTGGGAATTCATGTACATAAAATTCTTGAAGATTTTCATATTTTTCATTCCTTCACTTTACATTTCATATTTCAGTATCTACCCATCATCATCCATCTCCCTGTGGCATTGATAACTTGAAAAATCCAAGTGTAAAACAAAACCTTTCCACTTAGATCGTGTATCATATATACTTAGAGACTACCTCCTATGTATCTTTGATTGCATGAGGAAATGCAATGATTTGAGTGTGGGGGAGATGTTGGACCTCAGAAATAACACATGTTATGATTCCATTTAGTCATTTTTCATTTACTTTAACCTTTCATCATCATTCCCTTCATCACTCATATTTTTTCATTTCACCATTTCTACCCTATATGAGCTTCATGTGCAATACTTACACTAAAATGGTTTATTTCCCATGTTTTGATGATTACTTAGGGTAGATATTGTTATTTCCAAACTTACTTGTAAATTCAACAGTTGTTGGTAATTCTGCAGTTGATTGGTAGTTCTGGTAGTCAAACTTTCCACGTAATTTATGAACAAATGAAGAGGAATCTCAAAAATAAAAAAAAATATGGGTTTTGTTCAGAATAGGGTCATTTAGGTGACTCGTGGGGAAAAATATGAAAAAATTACAAACCAAAGGGAATATGGTTGAGATTTCCAAAATTGGTCTAACTAGCCTTCAATTTTGTAGCTAAGTGGTTTGACCAAGTGGCGACCCATATCCATGAATTTGGGCACATAGATCTCATGGAATATGATGTTATTATCTTATTCAAACTATTTTAGATCAAATCCAATATTTGGTGGACAAACATCCACATGTTTAGTATCTAGGATTTGTTGGTTTCAAATCCACTTGTTTAGGATTTGATTTCATCTTGGTGTAACTCATTTTCCTTTTGTGAAGGAGAAGATATATGTATAAATATGAGAGGATATCATTCATCTTGGGGAGGTGAATAGTTGAGTTATATATTTGAAGGAGTTAGAGCATAGAGTTCCATATTGAAGAGAAGGATCATTGTAATCATTTTGATGTTGGAATAAAGAGATTTTTGTTGCACATCAAGAGTTATTGACTATAGTCCTTCTTCGCAATATATTCCAAGAGAGGCAAGGCCCCCTCGCTCCGGTATATGTTTTCCAAATAGTTTTTTTTTTTGTTGTGTTATGTTATTTCATTAGTTTTTCATTTCAGTTAGTGTTCATTACTTTATACTCTTTCATTACTACAAGTGTGGTTTCCCTATAGAGTTATGCATTGAAATATAAGTCCATTGACCTTAGTTCAATTATGTAGCCTTTCATTCATATTTCTTAGCTTAGAGTTAGTTTCCTACTTGTTGATTCTTGAAACTGTTAGGACTGAAACGGAAACCTCACGACGATACAAATCCTCTTGCATTTTTATAGAGGATACAAATTCTCCTACGTTATGATTTTCGTGGGACTCTAGGTCCTTAGAATGTGGGACTTTTACAGAATTTCGTTGTGGTAATCAAAGAAAAAGTAAAGATGCAAAAACTGAAAATGTCTTATTTTATTTTAAAGAAATTTCCTAAGAATGGACTAGGAACCACACACATTTACACATTTAAAGTAAATAAGCAAAATTTCCTCACATCCATCATAGTTTGGCTAAATATTTCTGATCACATAAAAATAGAAGAAAATGATCGTCATTCATAAGAGAAATTTGACATATCAATATATGGGCAGCTCAAATAAATATAATGATAGATCAACCTCAAGTACTTTATATTCAGAAAACTAGATTACAAAGTATAGTCGAGATTGCTCCCAAAATAGCTCTCTTGAATTTTCTAAAAAATATATGGTTTATTACATATTCTCTGAAATTTAAATGTGTTTTTCATAAATATTGGGATTGGGGCTCTCGTGGACCATAAAGAAAATATGGATAAGAATGAAGTTTGTAGAAGGAATAAAGTGGGTGGCGACAGACCGCAAGACCTAGTAAGAAGAAAAAGGAAATTATCAGTCTTCGGTTAAACCTTTCTATTTAAAGAGGTGGAGTAACTGGATTAAGGACTTGATAAAAAAAGAAATATGTGATCAGTATGAACTTAATATGATGGTATCTCTCCTTTCTTTTTTTTTCTTTTTTTTTTTTGTAACTAGGTGAATCAGTAACAACGGCAATATCGTACTCGCATGACACAGGGTCAAATCCTTCTGGCTACCTTATAACCCCTAGGGAGGAATGCACAGCCCGCAAGCATGCCCTCTGGGTAAATCAGGGTGAGAATCGACCTTGAGACCTCTTTTTACATATTTCCTTCCATTTACACGACACTTGCCAATTGGTCTACACCCCTGCAGGCTGGTATCTCTCCTTTGTTACTTGCTTATTGATGTCCTTTTATTTCTTTCATCGATGGTTACAAGAACCTTCTCAACTTATTTTTTCCCTCCATCGGTCAGTTTGTCGATAGACGTTTTAAACCACACTTCGATGTAGCTTCTCATTGGTGCCACGTTGATTTCATGTCGAATTTTTATATTGAATATCTCGTTGTCCAAGTCCCTTAGATCAATAGAAATATTATGCAAAGCATCTTCAATATCTTGATTTTTTACTGAATAATCCACTATCCATTTGTCCACGTCATCTTCATTATACTAAAGAATACCATAAAACCTTTCAAATGATAACCCTTTAAAGATCTCAACTTGTTTGTCAAAGTATTTCTTGGTTAGGAACAGTGAGTTGAGGATCAATTTGGGGTCTTGGACCTCATTGGTTCTTCTGGCTATGTCTATCTCAATCAACCTCTTGAATAGTTCTTCTTTCTTCAATACAACTTGGTAACATGCTTGGAATATATCTCTCGGCGCACCAGGAAACCAACTCCTTACAGTCAAAAACCTCTGGGACACAGCCTGCACAAGCGATTCCAGACATCTAGATTACTTATGTTTGGGCAGAAGGGGATGAGTAGTAGGAATATACTCTGGACCACTGAAAGTTCTATTCCTCACACCCAAAAAAATTCAATGTATCTCCACAGAACTTTTGTCGAGTTGCTTCCATAAATTGACGAAAACGTTCCTTTACTCCAGATAATGTTTAAAAATTAATTCTTGAGAGGGATAATATAATCCTCCGCAAATCTTGGATTAATGTGTTTTAATAGGAGATCTCCTCGAGCCCTTTGCTTATAAATGACAATATTTACAGAACCTTCATTATGAGTTGTTAGCATTAAAGCATACTAAATGTGCATTGAGAAAAGCACGAAGGTGACAGGGATGGACGAGAGCGATATAGGATTTGAGACTTTTGTGAACCTGAGAACCCGTGAACCCGTGACTCCAGAAGGTTGAAAAATGACTAAGTGTTGAAATGCAGGGGTCAGGGGGACAAAATGTAGATCATGGATCGTTTGGATGAAAAATGTATATCATGGAACATGGGGTATGATATGTCAACCCTTCCAACTCGGTAACCTGTGATTGAAAAATTGGTTAAGTATAGGATAGCGCAGCGGTCGATCGGAGTCGTGATGTGAGGTTGTGTATGGAGATGAGGATCTGCAAGTCCGTCCCCCAGGAACCTGCCATTCTGAAAAAAAAATGACTAAGTATAGGACTAGAAAGGGAGAGTAAGAGGGAAAAAATAAAAAGGGGAAAACAGGTAAGTATAGAAGAGGGTAAATAAAGGGAGAAAAGAAGTTGGTAAATTAGAAAAGGGGAGGGAAATTTCAGAAGCAAGAATTGATCTCAACAACAAGCTCCAACTGTGGGATGATAACCCCCTGTGGGTTGTCAAGAATCTAGAATCTCTTGTGACCAGGTGTTTCTGCCTATTGGGCTATGGAGTCTCAATAAGAATATACAAACTTAACAAAAATAAAATTGTGTATAATGAGAATGAAAAAGTCTTAGGAGAATAAAGCTTTCAAATGTTGCTCGTTGACAAGAAACAATAATATTTTCCCTTTCTTGTCTTGGAGCATATAGGATTTAAAGCCCAATATCTTCTCAATGGCATTTGTTCTGATCCAGAGTGCTTCGAACTTTGTATGCATGGATGGATTCTCCTTGGCCTTGTTCTAAAGTAGCACCATCTCTCCCTTTTGGAATTTCTTCATAGTTGTTCTTTGATAAAAATATCTCTTGACGCTCTGATGCCTCTAAGAAGTTAGTCAAGGGATTTCCTTCGTTCCTCTTCCAACTTCAATAGCTGGTTGATTCTCCTATGCATGGGTGGACTGACTTATGTATCGGAATTTTTTCCTCTTTCCCATAAACCAATAGATATGGAGACATCCATGTGCTATTCTTCGGGGTCATTCTTCTTGCCCACAATGCATCCTTCAACTTCAGGTGCCAATTCCTTTGGTTCTTTTCAATGGTTTTCTACAGTAACTGTGTAGGTGTCTCGTTTGTGGATTCAACAAGGTCATTACCTTGTGGATAATAATTTTGATAACTGGCCCATAATGATTCCATATTGTCCAAAAAACTCCATAAACTTTGACCCAATGAAGATCGAACCATTGTCTGTGATAAATTTATCTGGGACACCAAATATTGACAGAATGTTGTCTTTGAGGAATTTAATCAGTGCTTCATCATAAACCTTCTTCAACGCCATCGCTTCCAACCATTTCATGAAATAATTGGTAGATGTTAGAATGTACATATGACCCTTGCTAGACTTTGGATTAATCAGCCCAACAACATCAAGTCCCCATTGGGAAAATGGTTGTTCTTCCACAATGGGTTACAAAGGCATTGCGGATATCTTCATTTTTCCTAAAAATTGTTGGCATGACAAACACTTCCTTATTGTGGCATACGAATCTCTGAAGATTGATGTCCAATAAAATCTTTCTCTATTTATTTTTTGGGAGGTTGCAGTAGGTGAAAAGTGTCCACCACATATTCCTTCATGGAATTCTCTTATTAGTTCTTGGGCTTGATTTTCATCGATGCATATTAGCAATATACCATCAAAATTTATTTTGAATAGTATGTCAGCAATCAACATGTATTCATTTGCCTTCATATTCAGTTTCCTTCGCTCCTTGGGATTCATGGTGACAAGAGATTTCCCAGACCTTAAGTAGAATATAATATCTTTGTACCATTTTGAATCAACTAATGGTTCTTCGACTAAGATTTAAATCATCCCATCAACCGAATCCCCATTCACGATGAGATTGCATAAACCTTTTCCTTTGATTTCTTTTAATGTTTTAATCTCGATATCATATTCTTTTATTTTTTCCAACCAGTTATCCCATTTTCCTTCTCTCAACTCTTGATTCAGAAGCATATTCACTAGCGATGAGGGAACATAAGCTATAATATGGGAGTTTAATATATACATCTGAAAATGTGCTACTTCTTTTACAAGAGCCAAGGATTTCTTCTCCAATTGTGAATACCTCAACTCATAGGCGTGTAGGGTTTTTCTCATGAAAATTATTGGGAGTTCTTCTTCGTTGTTATTTTTCAGAGTGAGAACGGACACGGAAATTGTGTCTATAGAAAATGAATAGATAATGAAGTATCTTTGGAAGTCTGGACTAATGAGGATAGGAGTAGTGATGATTTCTCCCTTGATATTTTTGAACGCCTCTTGAGTATTTGCATTCCATTCAAACCTCTGCTCCTTTTTCAACAATAAATTTATCATCTTTATGATGCTTGTGTAGTTAGGAACAAATCTTCGCACAAAATTGATTTTTCTGAAGAATGACTGGACTCCCTTATTGTATGTTGGGGGTTTGATCTTGTTTATTGCTTTAAATATTTCTGGATCTATGTAAATCCATTCCTTGCATACAATATGTCCCAATAATTTTCCTTGAGTCACGGAAAATAAGAATTTATTTGGATTTAGAGAAACGTCGTATAGTCTACATCTTTCAAAATAATTTCTTAAATGATGGATATGATCTTCCCTTTTCTTTGAATGCACTTTCAATTCATCTTGGTAATATTCCATCAACTTTCCTATCAACCTATTGAAGGCATGATCCATGGCCCTTTGGAATGTGGCACCATCATTCTTCAAGCCAAAGGGAATTCTAGCATATGCATATGTCTCCCATGGTGTTATAAATGTTGTCTTTTCTCTATCTTCCTCAGCCACTAGGACCTGGTTATATCCATAGAAACCATCCAACATGGACATGCAAGCCGATCCAATAACTTGTTGTAGAAGAAACTACATGTTAGGAAAAGGAAAATTGTATTTTATGCTTTCTTTTTTAAGGTATCTGAAGTCAACACACATCCGAATTTCCCTAGTATTTTTTCTTACAATCACTGGATTTGAAGGCCAGTCTGAATGTCTGATTGGATAAATTATCCCTTCCTTCTTCAACTTCTCCAATTAGACTTTTACCAAAGGTTTCATCTTGGGATTCATCATCCTTATTTTTTGTTTCACTAGTTTCTCTTCTTGATCCAGGTGGATATCGGTGGCCACCCACCTTTTCCGACTGGCTCAAAACTGTTTTCTGGCAATTTTGGCAATTTACTATTTTTAGCAGGTTTTAACATCCGGGGCCATTTTGAGGGCCTAAATGAAGGTTTTTCTATATAGAGGTTCTCATTGATTTCCAAATTCATAATTGAGCCCCCAAAATGAATCTCCTCGACGATACCTTTCCAACAAGCTATCACACGCCTAAAACGGAGATCGTATGCAAAAGTTACAACCCCGGGAAGTTGATGTACTCACTTACCCAAACGGGGCCACATGACTTTTGACGCTTCATCTCCTAGGGTTAGGTTTTTGGATATCTGGGACTTTTGACATTCTCGTTTATTGTAAAAATGCCTTCAGAGCCTCATTGTAATCATATTCTTGCGAGTGCGAGTAGCTGTCACATCTCTTCTCAGAGATAAGCTACCACCATTCTAGCGAGTATTTCACTCTGTATTTTTACAGTCTCTATACATTTCTTTGATTAATAGAAATCATGTATTACTGTATATATGTGTTTATAGTTGCATCTCTGATACATTT